>JAEIJG010000649.1:0-22085 GCA_037289395.1 Beauveria scarabaeidicola
TTAATTAAATAAAGGAAATATCTAAAAAAAGTTATATTTAATATATAGAAACCTTATCTATTTATAGATTTTATTATATTTAATTTATAATTTTAGCTCTTTTAGTTCTATTTTTATTTAATATAATACCTCTTATACTATTATATAGCTGGCCGCGAGTGTATGGTGGCCGCCACTGTATCCAGCACCCACCTGAGAAGGTGGGTGTGTGGCACGTGTAATACATGATGGCTCAAATGTGGCCCATGCCATGGTCGCCTGAGTGAGGGAACCTCAGCTCTTGATGTTTTCCCTCAGCGCATGTCTTCCCCAACCAAACACAGAAAATACAATGGGCAAGAAATAAACCCGCTCGCCATCTTCTATGACTAAAACGCCCAAGTCTATATCAAAGCTCTGTGGAATGGTTGTGTCCAGAGTCTCTGTAGCCAGGCGCTATTGCAATGCGTAAATGCCTTGAATGAGTGCAGTCGTTCCGGCGCGCAACGCTTGGCCTACGTGCCATGCCGTTAGTAGCTTTCGGCGGTAGCAGGGGCCGAGGCCATTTGCGTTCCGGACACGATCCATATTACAACGACAACTGTTGAAAACAGTAGCGTGCGCACAAATGTCCGGACCTGAACAGGACTGTGCTGAAACATCTCGTCTTCGAGTCTTGGTATCAACGAGGACTGAAAGGCGTTGATGTAGTCAATGTCGCACTCCCGAACCTTGGGGGAGGCGAATGCCCTATACTCGTTCAGCGCAGGGTCAACTTCCCAGCCTGCGATTCTGCGGGCGGCGGCAATAACACAGCCGGTGCGATGCTTGCCGTGGTTGCAGTGGACGAGAAGGGGATAGTTTCGCTTGTCAAGAGTGAGCTGGAGAATGGCAGCCATTGTATCAAGCGGTATGGCCTCCTTCTTGGTGCCTTTCATGTCAAAAGTGACCTGGCGGATGCCATTGGTGTGGGCAAAGGCGGCGAGGTCAGTTTGGAGCTCTTCCTTCCTGACTAGGGTAACAATTGTCTTGATCTTGAGGGTCTGGAGAAAGTCAAAGTCGTGCTGCTTTGGATAGCTGCTACGGTAGAGACCAGGGACGACAACGCCAAAGTTGAGCGGCCGCCCGGCTAGGGGCACGAGGGGATAGTCGACTGCCTGATGAATGGTGGGGAGCAGCGGCGATACCTTGGCTGCCGCGAAAGTGTCAGGAGTGAGCGAGATGGGTAGCGGCATCGCTGACTGCATACCTGACTTTTCGAGAGTAGCGGCATCTCTGGCACCGGTGATGCTGCTCTGATAGCGCAGAGCAGCGACTGCCTCGTTGACGGGCGCGTTGCGCAATCCTTCTTCCATTTCAGTGGCGCACTGGAGCATGTCTTCTCTGAAGGAACTTCGCGAGCTTCGTCTGGACTGAAAGGACGATCCGGAAGAGGATGAAGAGGAAGCAGAGGATGTGTAGTTGGAGTCGTCAAAGAAGACGGCCTCTTCAGTGTAGACACGAGAGTTGCGTTTGGCCGTGCTGGTTTTTGAGGAGGCGGAGGACACGTAGTTTGAATCTTGAAAGAAGATGGCGTCTTCAGCGTAGACACGAGAGTTGCGTTTGGCCATGTTGATCTTTGAAGAAGCGATGATCTTGGAACAAGAGATAGAGAGCGATTCGGAAACGTCGGCCGCGGAGAAAAACAAATAGAGTGGCGTGAATGAAATCGGAGTGGCTCGACAATAAAAGGTTTCAATCGAGCGCCTCGCGACGTTTAGAAAGCTTGATGATGTGGCCAAGCGAGTGCAAAAGGAGCGCTTATGGATGCTGTAATGATCCAAGTCAGGGCCCGCGCGGAGCAGCAGCGTGAAGCTACAGACGATTGGAACACATGTCGGAGACGAGGTTGACGAGTGAAGGCATCTTGTCGAGTTTTAGGCGGGAAGAAGATGGGATTAAATCGAGATGAGCATGCCCTCGGTGAGAGAGAATGGTTGAGACAGGATGTATCCGTAGAGTAGAAGCGAGAAGAGGTGGAAGAGGCAAGGATTGGGGTTTTAGATGGGGGCTTGGGGGAGACGGGGCGCGCCAGAGCAGGCCAGACGGTGCCCCGGGCGCGAAAAGCGAGGCGAGTCTGAGTCTGGATTATTGGTATGAATTCAGAATAGGTACTTGAAGAGCGGGTTGGTTTTGGCTGAAGAAGTGGACAAGGGTGAGGTACCGAGATAATATTGGAAGCTTTTCACGCTTGTGGCAGTACCTAGGTAAGAAATAAAAATTGGTTTTAGTGTTGCAAGGTGCTGTAGATAGGTACCTAGACTTTACAGTGAGAACGGTGCTGTAAAATAGACTTTACAGTGAGCGTGTACGCCCTGAAAGTCTGGCAAAAGTCAATCAAAAAAAGGAAAGTGGGTGACGGCGTGGAAAGAATTGGTGCATGGGAGGACCCTGGATCTACGCTGTGCTGCATCAAGGCCAAGTATGGATACCTATCACCCCATCAGCCTTGGGTGGCGATAGAGGTACCGTTGCACTTGACGCGTTAGAATTTATTTAGCAAGGCAACAGCATAAATAGTGCCAAAAGCACTGTACGTCAGCAAAGATGCAGATCTATTACTGAGTAGAGTAGTGACTTTTTGACGGCTAGAAGAAAATTTCACAGTCGAGAGAGACATTTACTGAAATTCGCCACGTTTTTCTTTCATTTCTTCCTCGTCGTATTTTCCATGTGTCGACTCTTGCTTTGCCTTGTGGCCTACTGGTAGCACAGTGCCTGTTTTCGCTCGAGGCATTTCCCGTCGACAAGTTTCTTCAACTCTCCGCCCTCCCCATCACCACATCCCCGAACCCTGCTAGAGCCCTCCACATCATCTACTTGCTTTGCGGATCTACTTCCTTTATCCGGACTGGCGTTATTGACCCAATCAAGCCAAGCGAGCATCAAGTCCAACGAGCCAGCCACCGCAGCGCTGGTCACTCGCCACGGGCCACGCAACCATGCCAGCCAACATGTCACGGCAACAAGTCAACTGCAGCAAGCCGTCATATCAACCCCCGCGCCCGCCGCCATCGCTAGCCAAGTAACCCGCCTGTCAGATGTGGGAGATGGACTTGACACGCAGCATTTCTACTGGCGGCCGCACCCAGTTGCCGGGTCGCCAGGTCGCCGTTTAGCGTGTCAAACCATCAATCAGTGTGTGTGGTGCCTCTAGCAGTAGTTACGGATACTGATCTGGTAGTTATACTTGGGAATACCGAGTTGCGTGGCTCGCTCAACCTTGGATAGGTGACGACACTTGCCAGCCGCTCACTTCCCGCTAGCTTTGGTTCCACGCTCGCGTTGCATTGCAGCCATGCCTTACCCTTCTGCCTACCGAGTACCAGACGGAATAACCCCGATACCTTGCTTGCTTGCCTGTCCACCTATTGCAGCGTCGACATTACAGCTTGCGCTACGGAGTAGTGGAATGCATAATGTCTCAGCCGGACAGAATCCCGGGGTATGCCTGTCTGTCTTGCAACTCAGCCAGCCAGGAGTCCAGGACTTAACAGTCACACAGACTTGAAGCCAACTCATCCATCAGGACCATCAGTGGTCCATCACAATGTGCATTATTAATCCCAGGCGTTTTGTGGCTACTTTCAAAGGTCATGTCCGTCCATGCTGCTGATCTAGCGTCAACCTTGCCCTCTAGTGCCACTCGCGACATGCCGAAGCAACAAAAAGGTTTGCCCGCCGCGGAAGAGAGCGCACCGTGCAGCACTTGTGCAAATCCGCTAATTATGAATCCGTTTGTCCACCAAGACGCCACTTTTTATCTTGTCCGGCTCGAAAAGTAGTTCTGGTTTTCAGCGTTTTCAGCTGCATCAGGCCATCTCCCAGGACTCTGGCACACGAACTACCGTCATGCCCACTCGCATCCACTGCGTTGTTTTCTCCCTCTGCTAATTTGCACTCTCGCTTCGGATGACAGAGAATAGGGGAACAAGAATAATTAGTAAGCCTTGCAAACGCAGACGCTCTTGTTGGCTGCCGTCGCCATTACTACCGTCGCTATTCTACAGCACAGCATTTACGCGAGTGTGCCTGCCAGACAAAGACTATTCATTCAACTCATTCGACCCGTTTCCAGAGGTCGAGGCCTTTGCGTCGTCTCAAACAGCCAACTCATCTGCTGCACTCGCAGTATCGTAATTACGGAAACCTCGGACATGGAACAGCCGGATGTTCTCGTGTCCAAGCAGCATTGAGAAATTGAAACCATTGTGTGTCTATATAACCCATCTCACGCGACTCGCTGCCGAAAGCGGGACAGACACCACCAGTTCGTCACGCTCAAGTTTCTGCGACCAGGTTGCCAGGCCATTCTGGAGTTGGGTTGCGCTACCCAAGCCTATGCGCCAGCCAAATTGTCTTGTCTATGTATCAGGATGTTGTCTCTAATCATGCATGCCACTTTAGAGTAATTTGAAATAAAAATTGTCTTGCATTTAACTCGCGTGCCTCTTTTTGTGCTCTTCACGCGATGACCTGCCCCTTTCCGTTGACCGAACCCGCGCTGACCCCGGGCTGCCTGGGATGCTGCTCGATTCGTCACCGAGGCACGCCCATCTTTCAGAGATCGAGGCCAATCTGTTGGGCTCGTCCCAGATCCCTGGACCGGTTTCCCTGTCGCATTGCGGCGTAAAAGAACTATTTAGCATTGTCTCCATTATTTGTCGACTCCAATAACGGAGAAATCCGTTCTTTGCTCCTGGCCCCAGTGTCTTTTCTCAGTATTATTATGCCGGGTTGGGATTGGTGCCCCCAGGATCTCCCAGACATCAGCTAAATATCAGTTTACGCCGAAACGGACGGATCGCACCCTATTCTTGACTTCACAGAAATGCGCAGAGGGACAATTAAGCCAACCGAGTGTGAGGAGAGGAGTTTGATGCCGAGAAGATCTGTAGCACCCGCCTGAGCTATTCCTTGTCGAGATTACCCTAGACTTTCAGCTGCGTTGTCAACGATGCAAATCACCAGCGTCGCTATAGGTCCTGCTACTTTGTTCTTTGTGTGTGCATATATATATTTATATGTATGAGACTATGATGAATAATGTATACCCTGCTTCTTTAATCCCCTCAAGCCAATGCTTCTGTCAAAATTTTTAAAATGTACCCAAAAAGAAGAAGAAACTCCATCATCGAAGAGGCAGCAAAACCAAAACACCCCCCCCAAAAAACAATCAACCCTCCCTCACCGCATTGTAAACCGCCCAATTAATCTCGCCCCTGCACTAGCCTCCTCGCAGCACGGTGTCCCAGCATCACAGCCAAGATACCCGCGCCGTACGCGCCGCTCCCCTCCACGTCCCGGCCCGCCGTCCACGTCTCCCAGCCGAGCCAGCACACGGCTGCCAGTTCCGCGACGCCCAGCGCCGAGAGCACGGCGTCGAGCAGCGTCGGCTGACGTTGTTGTCTTTGTTGTTGTTGTGGCTGCGCGTCGCCGTCGTGGGTGCTGCTCAGTGCGACGACGCCCGCGGCGACAAGCACCAGGCCCTGCAGCGGTGTTCGGTACGGTATTAAAGAAGAAAAGAAGCAAAGAAGAAGCCATAGGGGAAGCAGCACGCACAGTGTCGTCAGCGCGAGCGGCTGCTGCTTCTGACGACGGTGCGGGGGCCGCTGCAGGTGCTGGTGGTGGTGGTGGTTGTTGTTCTCTGAGCGGTGCCGCTTAGAAAACGGCGACGACGACGATGAGGAAAAGGAAGCAGCGGGATGTTGAGAAGCGCCGTCGCCCTGCTGCTCGTGGCCAAGGCTGAAGCTCTCGCCGAGCAAGTCGGCCAGCGAGTTGGCCTCGTCGTTGGGCTGCTCGGGCGCAAAGAAGCGCGGGTTGCGAAACGTCATGCTCGCCTGCGCATCACCACCGTCGTTGTCATCGTTGTCAACAGCAGCCGAGTTGCGATTTCTAAACTTTGCGCTGTCGCGGCTGCTGCTGAAGAAGACGTCGTCTTGCTTGACGGGCTTTTTCCGCAGCACCGGCGCGTTGGGCGGATTGCGCAGCTGCCGGGCGGGGTTGGTCGGCGCCGGGGGCACCTTGAACCAGAAAGGGCGCTGGTTCTTGCTGCTGCTGTCGTCGTGCGTCGGGGACTGGCCAAACGGGCGGAGAACATCCTTGTTCTGCGCGGTGGTGGTGGCGGTGTCGGTGCGGAACGCGCGGTGAGGGGGCTGGCTCGGCGACCAGTCCATCTCGTCACCCGAGTCGGCGTGAGCGGCCGATGACGGCTGCAGTAGCGTGTCGTTGAAGCCGCGCTGCATCATCTTGAGCTGGCTCGGAGGGACAAAGGCGCTGCCGGGTGTGCCGGGCGTCGCCGTCAGGGAGGACGTGCCGCCGCCGCCGCCGCCTTTCTGCGGCGTCGAGTCGAGGGCCTCGTTGAAGAGCTCGGAAAAAGTCTTGGCGTCTTGCTCTCTGCGCTTGGTCGGCGTCATGCTGCGGCGCGGCGTCAAGGGTTTGTCGTCAGGACGGAAGAGCGGCGTCGTGTCTACTTTGATGGACCTGCTCTCGATGAAGTAAATCTGAGTTCATTAGTGCCGCTCACGACGCAATTGTCCAGGTGTGTACCTACAAAACACATAATGCCCGCCGTAGCCAGGTGGGCGCTCAACTGCGCGTTTTGCGATTGCGCCGCGCCGCCCTGCATACTCAGCACGCTTCGGAAGAGGATGCGAAAGAAGACAATCAACCCCTGAAACGAGTACCACCGCGTAAAGCCCAGTAAATGCCTCGTAAAGCCCCTCGAAAACTGCACAAAGTGCGGGTTCCACCACGCCGAGAGAATGGCCGCCGCGATGCTCACCCGTATCAGCGCATCCCCGTCCGGTAGCCACGCCAGAGCCATCCTCGTCGCCGCGAGTCCCTTGACCACCATTCCCGTGTCGTCTGGGTCATACATGCCGTTATCCTGCCGCCCCAGCGCCCGCACGATGTGCTGCAGGTGCCAGAGCAGCTGCGCCGCGAGCCCCGCACGCCAGAGCCAAGCGCCGACCACGCCGACCGCGTCCAGGACGCTGGCACTCCGCGTCGTCGCCGCCGCCGCCGTGCGCCCGCGGCTCTTGTCCATCATGCGGCGCAAATGGTCCGTCTTGGCCGTGTAGCCGGCCTGACGGATGCGGTCCTGCACGGTGCCGGCGCACGCCTCGCAGACCTGCGGGTAGCGCCTCTCAAGGTTGCGGCGGTAGCGGTAGTAGTTGCGGTCGAGCTCCGCGTAGTCGGGGTGCGACGGGTCGTCGGGCAGGTACTGCGCGAGGGACGCGGTGAAGAGCCGCTGGTTCTTGAGGCACGTAGAGCAAAAGACGGCATCGGGCCCGATGGAGGCGGCGGGCTGGGGCCTGGCGTATTGGGAGGGTGGTGCGGCTTCCCGCTCGGTCGCGACGGGGGGGTCGGTAATGTCACCATTCTGGAGAGGAGAGTTTAGTGGCATATCCTGACAGAATAGTATACAGTAGGAAATCGACATACTTGGTCTAGATAGTTTGTGGCATCGCAGAAGAGGCAGAGAAAGTCGGTTATCGTGCCGTCGTACTTGAGGCCCGTCTGCTTGCCACAGTAGAAGCAACTGAGATGTTTGGTTCGCCCTATGCGCCGCATCGCATTCAAGCACACGCCGCGCCGAACAAAGCAAATGCAGAGCCACGTCTCTTAAAAAAAGAAGTACGCGCTCGAAAGAGAAACAAATCGCGAGAAGGATGCTGTGATTGGAAGCTCGTGGATGTGGTTGTCAACAAGAAGAAATTCTGCCAGAGCGGTCAGGCAATAAACGTTCCCGAGACTACAAGACCCGGAGGCGCTAGCTTAATTGTTAGCGCCTGTACTTCGGAGCGGCCTGCCGAAGGAGAGCAAAGGGTCCTGGATTTTAATTGAATTACAGATGAAATGTGTTCGATGGAAATAATAGATTTCCGAGATAATTACCAATCTACCTGACACCAGACGCGCAAGCGGCTACGACAGATCGGCTTATATAACCGTCAAACGGGAAGCCTTGGTCCACCACGCCTCTTCGCCGTTACGTCGGTGGGGTGAGCTCTCAACGTCCATTCATCAATCTCGAGCTCTCGGAACTACATCACCATATACCAAGCTCATCCCCTCTCCCTTCCAAATCGGCGTCCGCGCCCAGCATGCCATCATGGCATCGACCACCGCACCCGCGCCCGCGCCGCCGCCTCTCCTCATCACCGTCCGCTTCTCCAGCGGCCTTGCCGACCTCGCCATCGACGTGCCCGCGCCCAACGCCACCACCGTGCTCGCCTTCAAGCACAACCTCCGCCAGCGCATCGCCTCGCGCAGCCGTCTACGCCTCATCTACCAGGGCCGCATCCTACTCGACGGCGCCTCCCTCGCCGCCGTCCTGAAACCGCTCCCCGCCGCGCCGCCAGCAGCAGCAGCAGCAGCAGCAGCAGCAGCAGCAGCAGCCGATCCCAAGGGTAAAGCTGTCGACAAGCCGCGCCCGATCCGCGTCTACCTCAACTGCTCCATCGGTGACGAGCTGAGCACCGCGGAGCTCGACGCCGAAGAGGCCGAGGCCGCGAAGCCCCCAGAAGGCGGTGGCGGGGATCAGACTGCAGCGGCGGCCGGATCGGCGGCGTGGAAGAAGCCGCGGCCGAGAGGCTTTGACAGGCTGCTGCAAGCGGGCTTCACGCCGTCGGAGATTGCGACGCTGCGGACGCAGTTTGCGAGCATCCGCACGGAGCGCTTCGCCTCCGATGCCATGCCCTCGCCTGACACGATGCGCGGCATGGAGGACGCCTGGATCGACGGCAACGCCGGCGAGCTGCCGTCGTCCTCGGTCGCGGGTGGCGCGCTCGACGACGACATGGCCAACATGTCGACCGTTCTCGACGTCCTCATCCGCGCCATGATGATTGGCTTCTTCTTCCCGCTCGGCAGCATGACCTGGCTGCTGCGCCAGGACGTCTGGGGCGAAAAGTGGCGCATCTTTGTCGGCTCCGGCGTCGTCCTGAGCTTGACCGTCGGTGTCTTCATGACCATGGGAAGCGAGCATTAGAATCTCGGCCGCAAACTTTGGCGTCCGACTTTCCCATCTTCTTATACCACTTTTGATTAGGGCGTTGCGGCGTGGCATCTGTACTTTTGGCTCTACGAATTTAAGAATATTATTAGGAACGGACGGCTGGGTTATTGGGCAATTGCAATAAACATCTTTCTTTCTTCTATGCTCGCTAAATGCGAAATGCTTTCAACGTCTCGTCATCAAATCCGACGAAGCACAGACGCCTCGGATGGATGGCTTTAATCTAAATTCATAAAGTTGTTGGTCAAAAAACCGAATGCCGATAAAACTCCATTACAACTATATAACACCCTGGTTGCAAATGACGGAAATAAGTAACAGGCGCGCTGCAGGAAAATAGACGAGTAGAAACAAGGGGTAAATCAGGTCCACTACAGGTACAGACTCTGCGCAGCTACAATGTCTCTTCTAATCTTTTGCAAACTCTCGTCAAACTTTTTGGTGAGGTCGTCGTTGCCCATGACCTTGGCGGCCTGGGCCATTTGGCGAAGCAGCTCCTCCAGACGGCGAAAGAGGCGAATCAAGGACCCCTCGTAGACGTTTGTCATCTTGCAAATCTCGGAAAACGGCCGGCCCTGGGCCCACGCAAACACCGTCTCCATCAGCTGCCACTTGAGACTCGCCACGTACTCCTCCTCGTTGACGTCCAGCTTACACTCCTGGCTGACCTTTGCCACGATGCGCGCCTTGGCCTGCACCTCGCGGTACGGCTTCTGCAGGTCCTCCTTGAGCGCCGTCGCCTCGACCTTTTCGTCAAAGATGAAGCAGCTGAGGATCGAAGCGCACGTCTCAGGGGATAGCTCGTTGAAGAAGCGGTCAAAGAGCAGCTCGGAAAGCACCAGCTCGTGGCCTTCGGTGGACGAAATCTCGCAGGCGACGCGAGCCTTGAGCTGCACAACTTCGGCGTCGTTGATGAAGCCCAGACGGCGCAGTACACGCTTACGCGACTTGAGCTCATCCATTTGCGCAATGCTGTGAGCCTTGGCAATCGACTTCTTCTTGGACTTGATCTTCTCCGACAGGACCGTCTTGGCATGGTACTGATCCCAGAGCGACGGCAGCAGGGGCGACAGGTGTAGAGGGTTGGCTAGCAGACGCGATTCAAGAACCTCAATCTTGCGAAGCAGCTTCTTGAACGACTCATCGACAATGTCCATGTTCTCCAGCGGGTCTAGGATAGGCAGACCGTCGGGGAAACGGCGCTTCACTTCAGCCAGCGACTTGTTCACCGTGTCGCGGTCCTTGTCGGTTTTGAGGCCCTCCTTTGGCATGAAAAGGCGGATCTGGCTAATGGCCTTGATGCAAGTCAGCAGGCAGGGCACAACAGCGTTGATGGTGTTCTGGTCGCCATTAGCAGGAACCAGACCAGTGGGCATCTCCGCCGCTATTTGTCCAGGGATAATGTCGGCGCTGGAAGCGGATATCGTGAGCAAGACATCGATAATGTACGACTCCTGGGGAATGTGTTCGGGCTCGCCAAGCTTGGGAGCACGTCGCGGGTAGTGGTTCACTATCACACCCCAGCCAAAGTCCAGGCCACCCGCCACATTATCAGCCGACTCTTTAGGGTTGTAGATCTGCACCAGACGACCGGGCTGCAAAAAGTCGATGCTGTAGTTTGGCAGCTGGATAACTGATCGCATATCTCTGGTGTAAGCGTTAAGCTGCTGGCGAATCTGATAGTAGTCCTTGATAGTCGCTTCATCAGGAATGGCGGCACCATCTCGCTCCTGCTGAATCGCCATGAGTTCCCTCTCGAGAGTGGGCACGCTCGCGGCGTTCTGGAACTGATGAAAACATCTCTCGAGCATGAACTCGGGCGAAATGGCTTCGATTCTCAGCAAATTGAGAATCATGTTGTAGCCGAGGTAAAAGGCCGAATTTAGTCTGTCCTGTTGGCCAGTCACAATTTGCTTGGCAGTGTCGGGCTCCAGCTTGTCGTCAATCATCATAATGACAATACCTCGCGCGTCAAGGCCACGACGACCGGCACGACCAGCCATCTGCACGTATTCGGAGGAGGTGAGCGGGCGACGCTGGACACCATCCCACTTGGTGACCTGAGTAAAGACAACAGTCTTGGCAGGCATGTTCAGGCCGATGGAGAAGGTCTCCGTAGCAAAGAGCACCTTGATGAGGGACTCCTGGAAAAGAATCTCAATCGTCTCCTTCAAGATCGGCAACAGACCAGAGTGATGGACACCGATACCCCGCACAAGTAGAGGCAGTAGGTTCTTGATTTGAGGCAGGTCACGATCTTGCTCCGATAAACTCTCAATAGCGCTTTGAAACACCTTGTTGACCATTGCCTTTTCAGAGTCGTCGTTAAGGCTCAGCTTCGATATGCTAATGGCCATGTTTTCGCATTCTCGCTTGCTAAAATTGAAAACAATGACGGGGTTGAAGCTCTTTCGAATCGTCATGCGAATAATCTTGCTCATGTCGGAGCCTTCATCGGCACCGCCTTTGTGTGTCTTCTTGTTCTTTCCCTTGCCCGTTGTCTTGGCATTGATATCGTTGGAGTCGGCTCCCTTCTTGTCCTCAACCTCCTTCATTACTATGTTGAAATTGTCTTCGTTGAAGTTGCCCTTTTCATCGACGACGATGCGCGCGCCAGAGCCGCCGGCAGGGTAAAAGTAGTTTTGCAGCGGCGTAGGTCGGAAATCGGTGTACACAACGTGGCAGGCTTGATGGTGAATCTTGGCTATCCATTCTGCAAACTGAAAGGCGTTGGGGATGGTGGCAGACAGAAAGACGTATCGGACCTTGTCAGGAAGCATGATGATCGTCTCCTCCCAAACGACACCTCTCGTCTTGTCACGCATATAATGAATCTCATCAAAGACGACCCACGCGACTTCACGCATAATCTCTGAACCGCGATACAACATGGATCGCAGAATCTCCGTCGTCATGACCAGACAGCTGGCAGTCGGGTTGATGGTCACATCGCCAGTCATCAGACCAACATCACCAAAGAGAGCTTCGAAATCTCTGTATTTTTGGTTGCTCAGGGCCTTGATGGGACTGGTGTAAATGACTCGCTGGTTTCGCTTGAGGCACTGGGCGATTGCGTACTCGGCGACGACAGTTTTGCCCGCAGAGGTGTGCGCCGAAACGAGCACGCTCTCGTCACGCTCAATGGAGGCGACCGACAGGCTCTGGAAGGGATCGAGCTTGAAGGGGTACGTTCGCGCGGGCTCGGCGGGCGACTTGTGCTCAGAGAGCGGAACGTATTCATAGTCCAGATCGGGCGGCAGTGCGACCTGGTGCTGGATGTTGTGCGATAGAATGAGGGACGAGTCCTGCGGGACAAACGTCGCCGCGCCTGCGACCTCTCTCGATTGCGCCGTCTCAAAGTTGTCCGCCATGACAGGTACAGCAGCATCTCCCTTTTTGCGACGCTTCTTGTCCTGCTGACTTGGCGTGTCTGAGTCGTCGTCTTGCGCCGCATCTCCGTCCTTTGAGGCAACTTCGCCCGTATCGCCCATTTCGGTGTCTTCTGTGGTGTTCTCCGTCTGGCCGTCGGCAGCAGCTTTGCCATTCATCGCCTCGTCCGCCTTTCTCTTCTTGGTCTTGTCTTTGCGGTCCTTGGCCGGCACTCTTTCGTCTTCGCTTGCGCTCGCAGGGTCGGCGTTGCCCTCAAACACATCAAACATTTCATCCATCTTGGGCAACCGCGTTCAGCTTCGTCCGAAAACTTTTGAGGACGCTGTGAGTGGGTTGCAGAAGAGATGGGGAACCCGAATGGAAGAATTTTCTTGGTCTAAAGTCGGAACGCTCAAGTGCAGAAAGTCCAGCGCAAATGGGCAGAAACAACAAAAGCTTGATGCCGGTAGATTGTCTCGAAATCGAACAGCAAGAAAGCCACCCTTTCCCTCCAGAGCAAAGCTTGCAGTGAAACTGTGCGATCGATCGATGCTCGTCTCTTTGCACTATGTGCGTAGCGCAGCAGAATAAAAATGGTGGACCAAACAGGAAGGCGGTGGGCTGCATCGAGATGGAATGCAGGACAAAAAAGGTACGTAACTTTATGGTCTTATTTATAGACACGTGACTCAATCCGGCCCAATGTCTTACGAGCTTACTCCATTTGCCGACACGGTCCTCCCCGAACGCAGAAGGTATTCGCAACTCCGAGCTCGCCAATCCATCAGTCAAGGTCCGCCACGCCTGCTCAATTCACTTTGGAAAGAATCGTCCGAGCTAATTGACGATGTCGCAGATGTTCTCCCGCGCCGCCACCCGCACCACGACCACTCTGGTCTCCCGCCGTGCTTTCCACGCCACACGGGCTCGTATGTCCTCGCCTTACCACTACCCCGAGGGTCCCTACACCAACCTTCCCTTCAACCCCCACAGCAAGTGGTTCGGAATTAGTTACTGGGGTTTCATGGCCACCGGATTCCTCGCCCCCTTTGGCATTGCCGGTACGACGACCTCGCGCGCGAAATATCAAGGAGCGATATGCTGGGAAACTTGTAATACTAACAGTTATGGCAGTCTACCAAACCTACAAATCCGACCCTTAAACGACTCTTCGACATGCTAAAGATTGGGTAGATATCTCTATTTTGCGTGGAGAACGGAAAGAGGCAGCCAGGCGACCGACAATGTTATGATAGAAGAAGCTCGGATAGATGCTCGCAGTCACATGCACCGACTGTAACATAATTCCATTTGTTGATACACTTTTTGGTCTCCTTTCAATTGTGAATTGTTCGACATGTGGTATTGGTGGCTAAAGGGTACGCCACACGAGTGCTTCCAAGGTTTATAATACAAACTCGCGTTGGCGTAGAATTACATGAAATGTACAACTATATACAACATGGCTCGGTGGCTAGATCTCCTTATCGGATGATTCTATCACCCATCATTTGCCTGAGCTTGGCGGTGCTCTCAAAGATGCGCCAAGCCGCAATGTCGTCGGTTTTGCCAACAATCTTGTCGCAGATGGTAAGGACCTCCAAACGGCGGTCTGTTGGAACATCCCAGCGTACGGAAATTTCGTCAAAGGCCTTTTCCAGCTTCTGCCGCGAGCAGCAACGTTTAACGGCTTTCAACAACCAGATGACGGCCCATTTGTCGACGCGGAAATGCTCTCCCATCTCGTCCTGCGCTTGGTAAAATGCATTCACGACGCTGTCTAAGCGTTGCTCGCTCCAGTCTGAGCCGGGATGTCCGCCGTTGAGGAAGAAGCCTCGGAAGATGCCCATGAAAATGGTCGGGTGCAGGACAACACCCTGCGCCTTCATGTCGTCCAAAAAGTACACCACCTTGCCCAGGTCGCCCACACGGACAGCGTAGTGTTCAATAAAGAGTTTGAATGTGCGCAGGTCTGGCGATATGCAAACACCTCGTTGCAAGTTGGCCTTGAGTGAAGGGTGCTCCTTGGCCACTTTGGACAGCATCATGAGAGCTTTAGTGATGAGCTTGGAAACCATGTAGTCCTTTTCCGGTCTCTGCGGCACACTGGTTCCTCCGGCCCTCATCCGCTGATAGGTGTCTTCAGCGGCTCCCTCCTCTCCGCAGCGGAGCAGTCCCGAGATGACGCAGTTCAAGGCAATCGTATCCACCAGCTGGCCAGCTTCCACCATTTCCTTGTATGCAGCTCGGACGCCATCAGAATCCCTCTGCAGGCCAAAGTAGTAGATGAGTGTAACGTGGTGAAAGTGATTGAACTCAATGCCCCGATTCTCCATTTCCTTGTACAACGTGTCAGCCAACGCGAAGCTGCCGGCTTTGGCCGCGGCGTCAAAAAGAATGTTGAAGGTGACTTCATTGGCGGGCTGGTTTCCTTCTCGCTCCATTTCTGACCACAGTCGCATCGCAGATTCGAGCTGTCGTGTCTGGACCCTGGCAGTGTACTTGGCGGCAAACGCAAGCGCATAGTTCCACTGCCGCTGGTTGAGTGTGAGACCAGCATTCTTCACATCAGCCACTAGCGAAAAGTAGCGTAGCATACCAGCTGATTCTCGTTTCGTGGGCAGTCCCATGACTCGCAAAAGTTCTTTCCTCCAGCCTGCTGTGAGATGCAGCATGCGAGGTTCAGGCAGCTCCTGATAGGTCGCGTATATCTTGTCCAGGGGTATCAGGTCCCGGTATCGTAGTCGTTTCCGTAGAGATGTGCAGAGCTTCTCAATTATCAGTTGTGTAGCAGCCGAGATTCTAGGCAAATCTTCTTGAGTGGGAAAGAAGACGTCTTGTTTCGCATCGGATATCCTTATGTGTGGCCCATCTGGAGCCGCGAATCCGCCACGAAATGGATCTCGGTGTGCCTCGAACAGCTCGGCTGCCGTGGATTGCACTGGTCCCGACACAAATGAAAGGAGCTCATCTTTGTCGAGAGTCTGACCTCGATTCTCAGATTCAACTGTCGAGTGTGATGTCGACGACCGTACCGTTCCTTGAGTTCTTGATGCAGGCGCCGGAGTCACTCCTTGCTGAGACTTGATTGCCGACTCGGCCAAATCCATGCTGGTCGAATCTGGTTCCCTTGCCAAAGATGTATCTGCGCCTGATTGTATAGGTTTCGCCATGGGTTTGCGAGGATGTCGGGCAAATGCTCCTATGGTAGTTTTGTCGACTCTTTTCGGCAGTGGCCTCGGGCCTTGATTGGGCGCAAAGGTCGAATATAGCCATATCGCACTTCTCTGGCATTGCCCTGAAGTGTGCGTTTCGATTTTCATACGCCTCCCGCCCGCAGCATCAGCATGGCGTCCAGGCAGAGCTGCCACAGCTGCTCCAAGAAGCAGAGGTGCAGCAGCAGTGCCGCGGGACCGCATGGCGCTGCGGACGGGTCCCCGGACGCTGCTCGTTTTCATTATTGCAACAGTCCATCCATTTCCACCTCCAACATGAGAACCGGATAGAAACGCCCAGAATAAAAGTCGACAAAAAAGGGACAAAATGAAGGAGAGGTTGTTCTGCTTGTTTGATGGAAGGTCCCGATAGAAAAAAGGGTGGGTCTGGAAAATACACTGTCGCGCCGCCATCTCCTTGCCAGCACGCCGGGCTTACGATAGGCCGACCCCAAAATTCAATTCAACTTGCTCCATGTTGCAACTTCAACCTGTCTCTCCACGATACCTGCCTTGCGCCACCGACTCAATTGGCGGCTGATTATCAATAATAGGACACTGTTCACCGATAACGAGCTCGAATTTCACTTTTCCCCGATCCTTCTCCCGTCCGGCCACACTCACTACGACAGCCATGCGTGGCCGACAAATCAGGCCCGCGCGGTTGGTGCAGAGCGTCCAGGAGGAGCTGAAGCGCACCGTCATGGGCAGCGAGAAGACGTACAAGCCGCCATGGCTCAACATTGTCTCGTCGGTCCCGCCGTCCGAGACGCTCGTCCGGCCGATCCCCACGCAGCACACGGCGTTTAGCGGCAGCAGCAAGGCCAAGAAGCCGCGCAACATTTACCGCCCGCAAAAGATTGTCTACCTCGAGGACAAGCTGCGCGCGGCGTTCTACAAGGACCACCCGTGGGAGCTTGCGCGGCCGCGCATCATCCTCGAGTCGGACGGCAAGGACGGCCAGCGCTGCGACTGGAGCAAGGGCGTGCGCCAGCCGGGCATGGCCCTGACTGGAGAGAGGTGAGTGCTGCTGCGGCGAAAGCCTTGTCAATCCAGGTTTTTTAAAGTTCTTCTAATTGACAACTTTTTTTGTAGTGTCGTCCAACGCCAATTATATCTCATCGAAGTCGAAAATATGTCACAGAACAAGGCCTACGACACTGCGCGCCACGAATTCTACAGGCTGCGCCAGGCCGAGGAGATTGAGCGCCGGGTCGCCGTCGAGGAGGCGCGCCACGTCGGCGCCTACTTTGGCAAGACGAGAGGCGATGTTGGCATGAAGCTCGAGGACCAGGAGTTTGAGAACTGGAAGGTCTGGGCCGGCAAGGAGACGGCGGCGCGCCAGGCGCAGGCGGCCTCGGAGGTGGAAACGTTTGACCCCAACGATGTCCTGCCCGACGAGGACGCTGATTTGGTCGGACTGACTGAAGTCACTCTTGAGCGAGGGGCGTAGGAGCAGGTGTGGTGGAGGAAGCAGAAGCGAGCAAAATGTCTTTTTTTCTGGGAATGAACAGGCCAATCATGACAGGCCAATCACTCGAGGTTTTCTGTTATAGATACTGTACAATATGTGTATTAAACATACAAACTCACAAGATGAATGAGTGTCGCCGTTAGTGCTTATCTGTGCTCGATGTCGTCTCGCCTCGCGTTAAAGACGACCTGTCCCACGTCGCGGACGCCGTACCTCGCCGCAACCTGCGCGTGCTGCACCGCAAAGAAATCCGCCAGCCCCGTGTAGTGCAGGAGCTTCCCCGTAAGCGACAGCGTCGATATGCGCGCCCACGACTCGACATACACGAAGCGCATGCTCTCCGCAGGCACCGCGCCCACCAACTTGAGCGCGTAAATCGCCGCCGCCACAAAGAACCCTGTCGCGGGGCCATTGGAGAACACCAGCGACGGATACCTCCTACTGCCCTCTGGCCGCGCCAGCAGCGCCGGGACAATGTCGAGCACGCTGCGCAACGCGCTAAACGGCGTCGTGAGCAGGCTCTGATGGACGCGCCGCGCGCGGGTGACGTGCACAACGTCGTACGTGCCGGGTTCGGTATGGCGAGCGGCGCAGAGAGCGGTTAGGGAGGCTTCGTAGCCGTGTACATGGTGCAGGGACATGGCGTCGCCGCGGGTGATGAGATACCGGCGATGGGAGCGACGGAAGTCGCAGGTGCCGTCGTCCATCATCATGAGCATCTCGCGCGTGTGCCCGCCGGAGCCGAGCACGAAGAGGCGGTAGTCGTCGCGACGCTGCGGTGGCGCGCCGCCGCCGCCGGCGAGGGGAGGGGTGGAGGACCAGCGGACACGGCGCCGGGCGGCGACGAGCTGGATGTGGCGGGTCTAGAGGGAAAATGTTGGAATTCGGGGCAGGCAATGGAGGATGAAACGGGGGGGACGTACCGTGATGAAGATGGCGAAGAGAGCGACGAGGGCGATGGCTGTGAGGATGATGACGGGTAGGGGAAATGCTGACAGGGAGAGACCGGCAATGACGGCGAGTAAGGCAGCGGATAGACTTGCGAGGAGGATAGCCATCATCTCGGCGGTCTATGTGTTGGCCGATTATCAGTGTCTTGCAGAACCTTGGCTATTGGTTGCGAGGCAACGTGGCAGCTACGCGTTGCCCGCCGTCAGGCCGCTGACGGAGAAGACAGTTTGCTTTTTTTTTTGGGCAGTCGTAGAATCAGTCAGAGAATTATGAGTTTGAGTCCTTGATATCTCTAGATGAGCTGCAAATACGATGCAGTGGTGCTCAGCAGAATATCAAAGTGTCGTGTTTAGGTTAAATTCAGATCGGACCTGTCGCAGTGGGGTCGCCGTTTACCAAACGACTTATACGCTGGACTTGACAGGCAACTTCATCTCTTCATTATACATTCTACCTTTTTCCTAACATTATTTCTTCACTACAACGTCCTCTTCTCATATAGCCACCCCTCCCATCCCCTTTTCACTTTCCAGGGCCATCCTCTTGAAACTCCTGTACATCTCATACTCCCTCTCCACAATCCTTCTCGTCGCCTCTTCCGCCGCCTCCTCCACCGGCAACTCGCAGCCCTCGCCCGTCAGCGCCGAGCACTCATAATATTTCGCCTTGATGTGTTTTGCCTGCCACGCAGCCTGCGCGCTCGACACGCACGCCGCCGCCGCAATGACAGACTGCGTCGACGCCGACAGCGGCAGCTGGTGGTAGTAGTAGCCTAGGCTGAAGCGCCGGAGCGAGGCGCCGCGGTGTCGCAGGTCCTTTTTGGTGCCGAGCAGACGCAGAGTCGGCGGGAGAGGTTTGGAGCTGGAAAAGAGGCGCTCGGCGGTGAATTTCCACTGCGTATGTTAGTGGATGAGAACGAGAGAGAGAGAGAGAAGGGAGTGTGAGAAGAGTAGCGGAGGGGGGGCAGATACCCAGGCTACAATGGCTTGTAGGGAGGAAGAGTCGCTTATATCAAAGCATAGAAAGATGACGTCCCAGTGGATATGCGCCAGGAGCTGCACGGTGGCGAGGTCCGGCGCGCCAGAGGTATCCCAGAGCTCGACGCGCGCGGCGCTGTCTCGTGGCTGATGTGTGTACGTCTCGTATCTTGTGCGCGGCATCACGGATGTCTGTCCACGTCAGCACTTCCCTTTCTCTTTGTTCTCTCCTCTATCATCATCGCATATGCAACATACATCTGGAAAATAGCCATAGCGAATGCGACTAATAGCGGTTAGCATTCGTTTCCATGTTGTGTTTCTCTGCAGATGGTCGTACTAGAGCAGCGAAGTCTGGCCCGCGGACGGACATCCCACAAACAAAAAGTTCAAGTGCAGCTGCTTCGACATGACGGGCTCCACGACGACCGTCGACGGCCTCCCGAAAGACTTGTCATCCTGGTCGCCGTAGCAGTACTCGTCTTCAAACTCGTCGCGGCTGCGCTTCTTGCCGCGCCGAAACAGGCCCGCCAAGAACCCGCCGCTCCGTTTCTTCTTCCTGGGACGCGTCGTCGACAGGGCTGTGCTCGGTCGCGGCGGGTAAATGGTGGATTCGTCGTCGTCGGTGGTGGTGGTGTAGCCCTGCTGGCGTTTTGGCGTAAAGAGCTTTGCACGAAAGACGCTGAATCGCGACGCGGGCCGTTGCGTTTCTTCCTCGTCTGCAGGGTCCTGCTCCCTGAATGTCTGTCCATTTCGTCTCGTCAGTTGGTTCAATTGCTTCTTGAGAGCAAGAATCAAAGCATACCAGCCGCGTCACGGGCCGCTCCCCAAATCCATCATTGGCAAACGGATCTTCGCGCTCGAGGCGGCTCGGGACTGAATGCCGCCAACAGTCAATGTCAATCGCCGAATCGTGCTCACTCATGCTTTGCAAGTCGATCAAGGAGCAAAATTTCTGTTTTGTAGCAAGAGAGAGAGAAGAAACGTGAGCCTAGCAACATGGCCTGTGCAAGATTGGCAAAGCTAGCTGGATATATATATACAGAATCAAAGACGGGCCGCTGATGTGCGTTTGCATCGGCAAAAAGCCCTGCCAAACAAACAGAAGAATCTGCCTCCCCATACTTGTCCATAACTCTCCTCCATCATTCTCCACACCTCATCATCCTAAACCATCTTGTTCTTGTTGTTGTTGTAGGAATGACCTAGAGTTGCCGTCCCACCAGATTCTTCAAATCCGCCCTTTCCAGCCTCTCTTGGTCCACCGCCAGCACATTCCTGGGAAACCACGAATCCAGCTTCCCACCGGGTCTTCCCCTCACCTTGTCCAAATCTTTGCCGTCCTGTCCCGCCATCATGATGCCCGCCGCCGCGCCGCTCAGCCACGCCCACACCATGCCGTGCCCGTTGAAGCCCGCCGCGATCCACTCCCCCGAGGCGTTGACGCCGCCGCCGCCGCCGCCGCCGCCGCCCGGATACAGATTCCGCCTCTCCGTCACATTCGCCCCCAGCGCGCCCACAAATGGCAAACCATCCCCCGTGAAGCCCATGATGCCCGTCCAGTCCGTCTTTACTCCCCCGGCGTTCGTCGTCGGGCCGCCGCCCCAGTTCGGCTCAAACACCGTCGGCATGATGCCGCGGACGTGCGCGAGCGGCAGCGCGTCCCGCCGACTGTCATCCCACGTCCCCAGCAAGTCGAGCCCGCCGTGTCGCCGCCCCTGCGCGAACCCCCCGCCGCCGCCGCCGACCAAGACATCCCCCGAGGAGCCGTCACCCTGATCCGGCCGCTGCGTGGCGTAGTCGTAGTAGCCGGGCTCGTACACTGTGCTCCAGGAGCGGTTCCCGTGTGTGGGAGAGAAGCGCGCGCCGGCGTCCTGCGCGGTCATGCAGCCGCGGGCGCCGGTGAGGTATTGCCGCAAGCGCGGGATCAGCCCGGGCGCGTAGGCGTTGGTGGCGTGGAGGACGTGCCGGGTGCGGACGACGCCGGCGGAGGTGTGCACGGCGTAGGGATGTTGTGGAGAGTTGGGCGCGACGGAGATGTTGGCGACGGGCGTGTTGCTGAGGAGCACGAGCTCGGGGTAGCGGTCAATGAGGGCCTTCCAGGCGCCGGTGACGAGGCGAAAGGGAAATGCGGCACCGGCAGGGTAGGAGATGGCGCCAGTGACGAAGTCATTGCAGCCAAACTGTTACAGTCAGTACACACGTGAAGCTGCCTTTCAACTTCTGTGCAAGCTCACCTTTTTGCACGCTTCCTCGCCGGACCAGACATTGACCTCCATCTCCGGCACATTCCTTCTCAAGTCCTCCACCAGCCCCTTTGCCTTTTCAAAATCCTCACTCTCCAAGAACAAATCCACCGCCTCCACGTCCCTGACCTCTCCCTCCCGCACCTCCTCCCCCAGCTCCCGCAGCGCCTGCCCACCCCTCCCCATGAACCGCAGCACCTCCCTCGCCCTCCCCTCCTCCTCCTCCTCCTCCCCCAGGACTTCCTTCAACTTTGCAAAATCCCTCCACGGCGTCACCTGGACGCGGCCCGCGCCGCGCCCCGTCGCGCCGCCGCACACGTCCCGGGCGTCGAGCGCCACCACCCGCAGCGGCATCTCGGTGCGCTGGTCCTGGCTTATTTCAAGCAGCGTCTTGGTGGCGGCAAGCCCGGCGAGACCGGTCCCGATGACGACATAGTCGGCGAGGTCGGGTAGAGGGCGCGGGTTGAGGTTGACGGAGGGGAAGGGCGGGTCGCTCATCCAGTACGAGGCCGTGGCATCGGGGACGGGCGTGGCGGCAGCGTGGAGGGCGCGGTTGATGAGGGCGCTGTAGCCGGCGCTGATTTGCGCGACAATCTGCGATGCCAAATTAGCTCTCGTCTACTGATAAAAACAAAGCTGATAATGAATTTATATTTACCATTTCCATTTTTCTTGGCTTCTGTCGCCGCGCAGCTGAATGAAGAGTATCGAGCTGCTCCGGGTGTAAGTCTCCTGTGCACATACCTCGCGCTGGATATAAGTACTCCTACCCTCGGCAAGCAAAAAAAAAAAAAAAAAAGAGCACAAGCACCA
>JAEIJG010000650.1:0-22037 GCA_037289395.1 Beauveria scarabaeidicola
CGGCCCGATGCGGTACGGCCAACATCTATGGTGCCCACTGTACTGGCTTATATATACGACTGAAATATCGAAGAGGTTGTCTAATAAATGCATAACTAATAAAAGAACCAAAGTTTTGTTCGTTTTTACTCTTCGTTTTGTTTATTTCCGCGCCCCCAACTCTTTTAAATCGGCACAACTTGTTCGCTCTCTACATGCATGGCTCTCCGTCTTTCCCAACAACCTGGCCCTACAAGTTATTGGCCTTGTCCCCCGGGGACCAAGTCTGCAAGTTATGATGAAAGCTTGTGGCGTCAAGTCACCAAGCTTAACGACATGATGAAAAGTAAACGCTTGATATCGTCAAAACACGCGCCAGACGCACGCTTGTGTGACGCGCAAAACGCAGCCAGCCGTGACCTGCCCCCCCTCCTCAATGCCAAGATCTCACACATCTGTGACCACCTACACATACGCCCGCCATCGTTCTTTTTCACTCATCAATTCCATCAAGGAAAAATTTGCCCCCAGCATCTCTGAGTGCTTATAATATACTTCCCATTTATAAGTTCCCCCATACCGTGTTATTCGAGTGCAGCGCGCCGACGGCCGCACTTCCCCGACCATGACAAGACTTACACGTGGCCAACGCGTCGTCGTCTGCGTCGAAATGGTCGTCCGCGCCCTCGCCATCATCATGCTCGCCCTGGCCCTCGGCATCTTCATCTACGCCACCGTCACCTGGGACTACAATGTCATGCCCGGATACATCATGGTGCGCGTGCAAACCGATCCCCGTTCGCCCTTTGTCTCGGGGACCGGCCCCCTGCTAATCAAGAGCACACCATATCCAATGTTAGGTGCCCATCTATGTCGCCTTCAATCTAGTGTGCATGATTCATCTGGCAACTTTACTCGCCTCACAGTGTCGCTCGTCGCGCGCTTTTCAGAAAGCCTGTCTCGCCGTCCGCATCGCCCTCGAGGCCGCCGCGACAGGCGGTGCCATTGGAGGCGGCTTCGTCGTCTTTGCCGAGCCCTCCGACCTCCCGGACTGCGACTCTCCGACCTGCCAGGCGGCATCGCAGATTGGAATCGCGCGAGAGCCTGCTGCGACGCTGATTTGGATCACTGCGTAAGTCGCACCGACTTGGTCAAGCGTCGTACACACCCGTCAGAGGAAATCACAATGCGCTAATTTGCTGTCATTTACACCAAACTTTTGCAGAGCATTGCATTATGTCTTGCTGAATTTAGTTGCCGTCGAATACTATCTCCTCCCACGAAAATCTGGGCGCGAGCCGTTGGGGGCAGACTGTGAACTGCCGAATAGAGCATTGTCCTGAGACGTTGGTGGCGGCATTACAGTACTCCTCACCATCTCTATCAGTTTTTATGAACCAGCTGCTACAAGCACTGCGAGCATCGCGCCCATTGCGCTGCGTTATCCGCCATTC
Source organism: Beauveria scarabaeidicola (assembly GCA_037289395.1). Classification (NCBI taxonomy): domain Eukaryota; kingdom Fungi; phylum Ascomycota; class Sordariomycetes; order Hypocreales; family Cordycipitaceae; genus Beauveria; species Beauveria scarabaeidicola. Next base: position 1,434 of record JAEIJG010000650.1, read on the forward strand.
TGTCTGCCAATGTTCCTCGCGTATGTGGCAGCAGACCACGGCAAAGTCAAGTAAATCAAAGGCGGTCCCGTGTCTATTGCCTATTGCCTATTGCCTATTGCCTAATGAATATTCCTGCCACAATCAACGTAATCAACGCCCGCCCAGCCATGTCTGCTCTGGAGAGGCTAAAGGTGGCCGTTTTCCGTATAATATCTCACATTTCCGTCCCAAATCGCCTCAGTAATGCCTGCATGGCCCATGTCGCTCCGGTACAGGTAGATAATGGTGTCAAAATCCAAGCCTGAAGTAATGGCGCGAATGCTATTCATGGTTCGAATTCTTCTCAGCTCTTCCATCTCGGGTTTGGGGTCAACGTCGTCCCGTCCCCAGTCAGGGTCCATCGGAACCGCAATGTGGCGTATATCGCTAAGTCTGGGCGTTCTCGGGTTTCTCTGAGCGCCGGGATTAGCAGAGAATAGTACCGAGCTGTTGTTGTAGTTAGCAAACGCACCCTCCCTCTGGCAATAGTCACGACAAAAGAGAGAAATAGAAAAGGAAATCGAAACTTACAACGGCGACACAACGGAACTGTTCGTTGCCGGGGGCACATTGAAAACGCAGTCAATCTCACGATCTGGGTCCTGGAAGGCGGTGATAAAGTTCCGCACCCCGATGACCAACAAGTCTCTCGACGGCACAAACGTGTAGCGCCGGGTGACGCCACGCTGGTCCGTCGCCAGGCCCGTGGCCGTTCCGTCGCCGTGCTGCTGCGCCGTGGGATACGTGAACTTCATCACTGCGCGTGACTCTTGGCACGCCTCCCACAGGCCGCTGTCCACCATGCAGCCTGATCCCATGGTGCACTTCCAGCTGCTTCCGTGGGTGCCGCAGTTGCACCCGTTTCCGTTGTGCGTGGGAGGCCCGAGGCGGACTCTAGGAGAGGTCGCGAGGTACGCGCCACCGGCGGGCAATATTGTAAAGAAGTTTGCGCTGGAAACGCCTCGGTTCCAGACGGCCTCTTTCCAGATACTCGTACGCAGCTCTGCGGGCAAGCGCGAGAAGTGGTAAAAAGTATTGGCCATGATGCGCGTGTGATGTAGAAAGTAACTCGAGTATGAAAAGAATAAGATGTCTGCGTTTGTTTATAATAGAAAGGAAAGAGAAACATAAGTCTAGTTCAGTATTCCTTGCGAAGCATTTATACATGTCCAGGAATAAAAACATGGCGTCAAAGCAGGATTTTAGACTATCGTGGCTGCCAGGCGGAAGTCAGCCACAAAACCCTGTTCCTAAAAAAAAGCAACGAGGTATGTACATTGCAGACCCTAATGACAGACTTCCGAAGCCGACGTCTCGTCAAGCGGCTGTACGAGTTCATCATGTTGGATGATGTTGCTCCCTCCTGCACGCGCACGTTCCCGATCCCCAAAGACGGGAGCTGCAATAATCAGTTGCTGTCTTAGTCCCATATGAAAAGGACAAATTAGCACTTTATGATTTAAAAAAAAAAAAAAAAAAAAAAGTAACTTGGGCGACTGATTAGGCTTTGACTGAACTGTATAGGGACAACGGACGGGTGGCGTTGAAAGTGGTATTTTCCCTTTTGGAGCATTGTGTTTGATGGCTGTTAACCTGGCTAACACTTTTATTTCTCGGAAAAGTATGAATGAATAAAAAAATATTCACAGTATGGCCGCAATGGATGTAGTTGGCCATGGGCTCTGGCTGTACTGTGTGCTTCCTGCTCTCCCTTGATCACGACATGATGACAGCGTCACCGGTAAAACCAACATCCATCGCCAGTCCATCCTTACAACAATGTGAAGAAAAATATCGCCTGGATACTGTAATTGCTTCTATGGGCCGCTGTTACGCCAAGTACGTGTACGCGTTTCCCTCACGCTCTATGTAGTCTTTTTCGATCAAACTGTACTCTTGTTAGCTTCTCTTCGCCCCGTACTAGAGTGAATATTCTCCCACCTCTCGATTTCCTTCTTGATGGCCGCAGGCTCTACACTGCCTCGCGTCTTGGTCAGATTAATGACTTCAGCCACCAGCTCCGCGTGGCCCATGGTCTTGCGGCTTTTCATAATCCGCACAATCGCGGCTTGCGTCTCAAAGCGCCGGTCCTGCGCGATGCGGTCGTGTGTCGCCTTGTTCTCCTCCTTGGTCTCCTTGAGCTGGATCTGGTTAATCTTGACCCTGTACTTTGGATCCGCAAACGCGGCATTAAACGTAAACGTGTCCGTCTTCTTGACGTCGCGGCCCTTGGGGTGTTTGGTCAAGACGCGCGCCTTGCCGCACGCCAGCGACTGCAGCGTGCGCTCGAGCTCTCCACCCGTCAAGCCCGTGCCGGTCGAGAGCTGGTCGTACGTCAGGGGGCCGCTGGCGTCGTTGAACATGAGCAGCACCACGGCCTGAAAGGCGGACACGAGAAGCTCCTTCGAGCCTTTGGGGAAGTTGGCCTTGACGGAGCAGTGCGCGAGTGAATGCTTCCAGGTCAGCACGCGGCCCGTGTGCTTGCCTTTGTAATGCCGGTCAAATTTCTCAATCTGGGTGGCGACATCATCGGGCAGGTTCAGACGGATGTCGGGATATGTTGGCCAGGCGGCTGCCGATAAGACCATGACGTGCAGATCCACAGGCAGTTTGCTCTCGGATGTGTTCTGGCAGTGCTGCTTGTATGCCTCCATCTCGTCTTTTGCAAGCTCCTGGTCCTTGAACATTTGTTCCAGATTGTGCGTAAAGTTGGAGCCACATTCTCCGCGAAGCTTCGTCAGCATATTGCGTTCGGCGTCTTGGCTAGCGCTGCGGCCCATGAGTAATCTTCTCGCCAAATCCTTTTTGTAAAAGGCCTCAAAAGCATCCTTTCCTTCAATGAAGCGAAAGAGTTCGAGTGAGTTATCCAACTGCCTGTCTAGCTCGGCGTCTTCGTCGCCTGTACTCGCCTGGCCTTCTCGTTCTGCGGTAGCTCGATCTTGAACATCAGATAGTAACGACTTGGGCAAAGTCTTCAAGCCGCCGCGCAGTAGCATGTCGATATGCTTGGCAGTCATTTCGCCAATCATGGACGTCCCGGTGTCCCAGCAGGCAGCGATGGTACGGTCGTTCATAAAGCCGCCAAACGCTCCACGCATGCCTCGCAGGAAATCCTCGTCTCTGCCAAAGGCATCGCGGATCATCAAGTCTAAAGATCGGCGCAGCTCCAAAAGACGAATGACCATCTCGTCGACCTGTTCCTTGTTAGAGATGATGGCTGCGCCAGTCTTTCTGATATAGTCAGCCCAAGGCTCCTTGAGCTTCTTCTGTAGACCGGAAAGTTTGAGAAGGTCATAAAGACCCTTCATCGACTTCATGTCCTTGTCGGCCATAAGATTCGCCAAGCTGCCCTCGTTGAGCAGCTTCTCAGAGTAATCGTTGATTAATATTCGATGCGCCAGCTCCATCAATAGTCTCTCCGTGGTGCTGTCCAGGTTGTATGCCATGCAACGATTCGCTTCTCTGACGAGCAGCTTCTCGCAAGCTGCAATATACTCTTTTAAGCCAGATGTGCTCCGCGAGGTTCCAAACTCTTCAAAGTAGGCTTTGGAGGTTTGAATCATGACGGGTTCAAAGTATTTTGTGTAAACGCCTTGGACGTATAGCATCATGATTGAATCTTTCAGCAGTTCGACTTCCATTGAAGGCGTGCCACGTCTGTCGTATTCCACCAAGATGCAGACTCCGCCGATGACGTCGCTTTCTAGACTTTGGCTTCCGCATTGTGAGCTAAATAGTATTCTGCGGAATTGTGAAATCGTCATGTCATTGATGGATGGAAGGGCTTCCCGTAGCAGATATGTTCGGTCGAGATAGCTGAAAGTGGACCGAATGAGAACCTGTTATGCGTTAGCAACATGCCAGCTGAAGCCTTGGTGCTGATTAGTACCGTTTGGCTATTCCAAAGCTTCCACTCGGCCAAGACATTTCTCAGTATATCAACCTGCGGCGCACCACCAGGCTTGCCTATTCGAGGGAGGACTACCGACTGCAAATGTTTCTCGACGCGTTTCATCAGCAAACGGTAGACCTTTTCGGCGCTGCCTTTGCGGCAGACATCCTCGACGCCCCGGTAAAGTTTCTCCAGCGGCACAGCCGGCTTCTGCCCCGCAAAGATGGCAGCCAGCCCTTCGTCGAGATCCTTCTCCGTCCGGGCGTAGTACTGTTCGATCTGCGCGTCGCGGTTGCCGGGGCGGCGCAGGTTCTTGATGACGAGCTTTTTGGCGCCGGCATGTGGCTGGAACGCGGACGGCTGCTCGCTGAGGTCAATGACCTCGGGCAGCTTGCCGCGGACTGTGGCGCTGGCCATGCTCGCGTCGGCGAGTTTGGGGCGCTTCGACGGCGAGGCGAGCGACGAGGACGATGATGAGGACTGGCGCGGGCGGCGACGGGAAGGAGAGCTTTCCTGATCCGCGAGAGAGTGCATAGAGGGCACTTTGGACTCGAGCGGGACGCGAGCGGACGCGATGTCGAAGCCGTTTGAACGTTTGGTGGCAAACGATGTTGAATATGTCGTTTGTTGGAGGGGTGGATCGGTGGTTGGATTATGTCACTGGTAAGGTAAGTAGGTAGGTAAATAGTAAGTTGTGGACAAAAGGCGCTGGCTAGTCAATGGCGGCCGCCGGCGATAAGATAGCCGGTGGTTGGTGTAAATCCGCCACTCCAGACTACCTACAGACTACCTACAGTGGTGTACGTACGCGCGAGGTGGCTGTCTTCTGGAAGGGCAAATCCACGTGTCTAAAGGAAAATATGTTATAAATACCATCTATGATAGTAATATATTTAAATTAAACTATAGACAAGTAGGTGGACAAGTAGGTAGACAAGTAGGTAGACATTTAGGTAGTTAATAATAAACAACAATAACACAAGGAATGTGCCTTTGAATGTATCTATCTCATCATCTCGGGGTTTTTTCTACTTGTCAACCACAACACACAAGACTTGTCAACCAATTTGGCTGTCAACCAATTTGGCTGTCAACCAATTTGGCTGTCAACCAATTTGGCTGTCAACCAATTTGGCTGTCAACCAATTTGTGGCTGGGAATGGCTAGTCTAAAGCTTCAACTCGTGTTGTGGTTGACAAATAAAAAAAACCTCATCTCTGCCTAAGCATATGCTGCCCAACCCGAGTATAATACCGCCAAGTTTCGCTCATCCGTGGCCTGATTAATCAAGTCGTTGACCGTTGCCGTCACGCTGAGCGCCTTGGAGAGTTTCTTCCTAACAACCTCCAACGCACGGTCAGCCTCCGACGGTTCATTGACGTTTTTGCCAGCCTTGCTCTCCCCATCGCCTCTACTCCGGCTACTCCCGCCCTTTTTCTTGTCCTGCTTTTCTTCCCCGTCTTCCCCATCGTTGCCCGGCGGCGCATTCTCGTCTTGGTTATCCCGCGCCTTTTGCAGCTTCGCCAGCCGAAGCGGCGAGATGGACCACGTGTACAGCGGATCGTACCGCAATACGTCCAGGATCGTCATGATGGAGTACTGCTCCTCGCGCAGCGCGTCGAGGGTAAACTCGCAGCAGCGCCGAAAGACACCCTCCGTCTTGCTGATGCCCATGCCGTCGATAATGTCTCTTGTCAGGCGAAATGGAACAAGCTCAGGAACAGGTAATATGCGGCCTGCCTCAAACGCTACACCCAAGTCAATGTGCACGACTTCGCCCGTTCTTGTGTCGAGTAAGATGTTGTGGCCGTGTCGATCGCCGAGGCCGAGAACATGCCCAAGCATCGAAATTGCTGCCGTGGTTCTGGTGTAAGCCAGGCGCTTTGCGTACCATTCGTCAGGGTCCTCAAAATACTCCATAAAGAAATACTTCATGACGGGATGAAAATGTTCCGTCACTTTCCTATAGGTGCTGATGCGTGATTCAATATTCCTGTTTTGAACGTTGAAAATCTCTTTACGACATTGCGAGCCCTTCATATCCTTTGGATAATATCTCTCGTGCGCGGGCATCAGGAACTCATGCAGAGGTATTGTATTGGGTACGAATTCAATAAGACCCGATGAAGCCGTTAGCGGAAGGACCTTGTACGTCCGAATGCCGAGGTTGCGCTGCTGTGCAGCACGATGATGCTTCAGTACCGAGGACACGGCAGCAAAAACTTGCTCCATGATGGCGTCCTGGCGGAGATCATCATGGCCGCCTTTGACGAGCTGCTTGTACTTTTTGCCATCCGTGCCGATAGCAGTGATGATTTTGGGCGCACTGACACCGCCCGCAATAGTCATGCTCGGTTCTAGCTTTGCAATAGTTGGAACCGTCGAGTAGTCCTTGTCGGAGCGAATCTCAACTTGCATAGTCGGCGGCGGGATGTGGTACTTAGCCAGCCCAATGACCAAGTTTAGACCAGCCTGCGAATCTTTGAGCGGAAATTTGGCCCCGGCCTTGTACTTGTTGGGATCTCTGTCCACTGCCAAGCCGTGGTAGTACTTGCTTGTCTTTTCAATGTACAGCCAGATATTGGCGACAGGCTTTGTTGCTGCCAGTCTTTGCGCGACTCTTTCTGTGGCCTTGACACGCTGCAGGGCCACTTCGTCTTTTGATTGCACCCTAACTTTTGTGCCGGACCAAATTTGATACATTCCATGGTATGGATGGTCGACGCAGATGTTGTAAACTAATTCAAGGAGCAACTTTTGGAACGCGCTATCCGTGTACTGCAGTCTTGATGTGAGTTGGTTCATCAGATTCGCAAACTTGCGTGTCGGCACCTTGGAAAGATAGCGAGCCACGGCCTTATTCGTTCCTTCTTCTCCTGACCTCTCCAGCCATAATGCCGTGAATCGCAGCGCATCATTGTTGTGAGCATCCGAAGCAATAAGCGATAGGAGATAGTTTTCCACACTCAAGCGAACAAATTCGCTTCTTGTTTGCTCGACACGCCGCAGCTCCTGCTCGTCCAATTCTAGCCACTGCTTCTCTTTGGATAAGACGTAGTCGTATCGTTTGCGCAGCTGGCTTTCTTTAGTCGAGGCAATCAATTCTTTCAAGTCTGAAACCTCGTCACTCTTCGCTTTTCGCAAATTTTGAAGCCTCCGAAGATCTTCCAGTCCATCCGCATCTTGGAGTTGGCCGTCGCAAAACAGCGCGAATTGATGAAACACCAAGCCGGCTTCAGTGCCATAGTTTGTACTGCCAATCTCTTTGAGCGCTGGCTCTAGATATTTTTTCTGAATATCACGCGGCTTTTCTCGGCGAGCAACAGACATTCTGTCACCAATCTTTGCAAGCAGATCTGCTTTAGTAACTGGGATTGCCTGTCTGTTCAGAGCCGAAGTTTTGTCGATAGCTTGTAGCATTTGGATAGCAGTACTCATTTCTCCCTGATCCCATAGCGAGTTGGCTACCTCGATATTGACGGATGCGTCCACATGTAAGTCCAGGTTCCGACAATAGGGGACGAGATTGGACAGAGACGTGGCAATGTTGAGGGACTCCTGTGTGGCTTCGTGGAATCTGTAAAGCCCGGAGGACAGCAATAGTGACTCTACCTCTGCTTTTCGCATCACAGCGGTCGACAGGCTTGCTTCGTGAAGGATGTTGGAGTGTTGACTCAACATGCTCATTGTCGTGCCTCGGCATGCCAAGATGTTGCTCACGTCGTCATACCGGCCACGTTTCATCCAGTCACTACGTGACTGGAAGACACTGAGTGTATCGCTCAGATCCTCGCTGCGTGAAACATGCATCAGGTCATCCAATTCGCTCAAGGCAGCAAGAGCGCCAAGCTTGCTTCTGAGCGTAGAAATGGTGGGCCTATTATTTCCAGTGGCACTGCCTATCGTTTTGGCGAAGCCTTCGTACACTACTTTTCTGACGGACGCAATCTCTGTCGCATTGTGTATCGCTTGATATGCCTTGTAAGTTGTCACTGCGAGGCTCTCGCTGTCTGTCGGTGCCGGTAGGTTCCACCTTTCTAATCTTTGCGCAGCTTTGAACGTATTCTCTGTAGAAGCCGGCGAGGTATCGACTGTTTGATGGGTCTGCTGAAGAGAATGGGACAGCCCAGACAATCCTAATGAGCTCAAAGTGCTGACTAGAGCTTGGGCGTCGACTGTATTGGAGCCACTCTGCAGGCGAATGTTACTGTCAAATTGCGCACCAAGGAACGCAACGCTCTTCATTCCATCATTCTCGTATGTAATTCGTGAGAGCACATTTGACAAGGTTGCCTCTTCGGGTAGCCCATAGTATGCATCTGGGTCATCAATATTTTCGAACACGGACAGGAGTGTCGAGCTAAGGTCGTTCTCGCGGGCAGCAGATGCGCGTCTAGATTGTCGGCCTGTCTCGATGGACGCCAGCTCCGCAAACAAGAGTGCCGTTTTATACATACCGCAGTGTGTTGCGGCAGACGCTGCCATTGAATAGTCAATTTCCAGCCAATGTAACCGATCGCCGATGGAACTCTCTTTTGGGTACTCTTGGGTGCGAAGATAGAGCAACGTGTTAATCAACAGCGCAATCCTGGACCGCGCCGAGTCAGTATCTGGCCGTAGCCAAGTCTTTAGAGCTGTTGAGATAAGGCGCTTCATTTTTTGCTGCTGTTCCAACTGAAACAGCAGAACTAGGTGGACAATAAAAGAAAACGCCTTCTCGGCGAACCCTTTGACCTTCTCCAAAACCGGAGACAGAACCGAGAGCAAGATCGAATCTGGGACCGAGTTCGATATTAAAATGCTGAGATCAGAAAGCCACTTTTCATAAGTTATTTCGCTGTTCCAGATCGATTGCTCATCCTGGCTTGGCTGCGATTGTTTGTTCTCGGAGGGAGGGGACCGGTATAGTGACCACTGAGAAGTAAGATATAGAGGCTCTGCCAAGCTGCGCTGACAGGCAAAGAGAAGCGGCTCATCGTCTTGTAACATTGCTCTCGAGATAGCAGCCCTGAGGGCCGATTCTGCGAGGCCCGCCGTCACGGTGTCGCTGTTCGAAGTAAGACTCTGGAGAAGACTCAACAGACCCATCTCCGAGCCGTTTGGTCCAGAAGCAATTTTTCTAAATGTAGCCACATCCGACTCAGCGACAATACCCTCTGGTATATCTCCAGATGCAGCGAATGCTCTTCCAACCACTCTTCCTGCCCAGGATAGATAGTTTGTACTCAAGTCTTTCGTATTGCAGCTCTTCCACACTGCGCTGGCATGGAGCACAGCATCACTGTCTGTGCCAATTATGTCATTGGTTGAATGCTCTGGCAGAGTAAAATCGCCACACAAAAGTCCCATAGCGAGCTCGCGCGATGGCTCATTGAGCAGCTCATGTTCCGCATTTCCATCACGTAGAATGTCGAGCAGTAGCTTACTTTCGAATGTGCTTTGCTCTGCATTGCCTGAGGATCGTATACGAGCAGCCGAGCTTGTGATAGACTTGAATGACGTCTTCTGTGACTCATTTTTGAATGCCAGCGACGCGTAGCTTTCCAAATAAGCTGCCAGCCACTCATGGAACTTTTTAGCTTTGCTCATGGTGGCCTTGAATTGGCTTTCTTGTGTGGTGCTTGATTGACTGGACTCAAGGAAGACTCGAAGAGAAGCGAGTGCTGACAGAGAGTAGCCTGCCAGGAAAGAGGGTGTTTCTTGGAGATAGGACGCTCCCTTTTCCAGTAGATATTGGCTAATGCCGAGAGCATCGTCCGCACACTCCGAGTCAGTGATGAATGTTCGCACGGAGTTGAGCAACATCTCCAAACAGTATGACTCGAGTGCGACCGGTCCTGCCAAGCAGATCAGAATCCGCACTTTTCTCAAAACAGAGCAAGCATGTAGTGAGCCCAAGGCTGGATGAACAGTGTTGAAGAGTTTCCTGGCAATAGACACAATCAAAGCAGAGGTCCAGAGCTCGCTGAACATGAACTCAGTGCCTTGACACAGTCGAGCTAGTTCATGAATGACATATTTTGCTCGGAACATGGGCTGCTGGTTCGGGGGAAGCTTCGTATCCGAATGAGCTATTCTGGTGATATCCCTGTAAATCTTTGCAGCGTATGCTAACTCTTCACTTCTGGCAAAAACCCTTTCGACCGCATCTTCTTGGTCAATAATGTCAAAGAAAAAGGCAACAATGTCGACGAAATTGGTGTATATACTTTCCGTGAACACTTTGTTTCCCATCTTCTTCTTTATCTTGGCCTCGCCATGATCTTTGCTGGACGGCTCAAAAGTAGCTGTAAAAACTGTGCTGTAGCTGATGCTTGAGGTAAAGTTGGTCTGTAACAGTTCAACCTCCGTCTTTCCCATGTGTCTCGCGATTTCGCTTCGAACACCATCATGACCCCTCATGGTTGACAGCCCAATGGCATCGGACTGCGCACTTGTCAGGAGCTCGCCCAAGGACTGAAATCCAAATATTGCGAATGGAATTTGCTCCACAGAGTCATTTTCCATCCAAGTATATAGTAGCTGGCGAGTAAACAGACCAAACAGCTCCTTCGGCGATGCCAGACTCAGTGAATAAGAAATATCCGCAATACAACGACGAGCATGTTCCGAAACTGACGGAATCTTCCCAGGCGTCTCAAATATATGATAGGTACAACGGCGTAACAGAGTTGGCCACCTCTGTGCCAGGTTGGAGAGGACTAGTAGGCGGCATGCTATGCCTGCCTCACTCTCCGGGTCCGCCGGCAAACTTCCAAGCACATCAACAAATATTTCATCGTGCAGCATGAGAATGTACAGCTCAAAAAGATCAGCGATCCTTTCCGCAACAAAGTATTTGACGTCCATGGAGCCTTCTTTGAGAATGAAGAGTAGCGACGTTCGACAAGAATCCAATTTCAGGCTTGTCCCATAATCCGGCTGAAGTCTCAAGAGCGTGAAAAGCAGCACCGACAACGTTTTCAAGCTTCGTGGGGAAAAGAAATTGGCAGCAAGGCAATTCTGGATGAAGTAATGGTACAAATCGCCAACGCTATTTGCTAACTCACCACTGTCGTTTAGCCAAATGCTCGACAGCCCATGCATAACCTCGACGCAGGTAGCAAGGGCCAATTCACAGCATCGATATTCATTGCTTCCAACGACCTCTCCAAGTCTCTGTATAATCGACAATGCTCCATCGGTATTGGTGACAAGATCGGAACTGAACAACTCGGTCAAGGCTGTGTAGCACGATAAGAGCTGGTCATCCGACATCCTGATTAACTCATCGATGAAGACGCCTGGCACGAGGCCAATTTGGCATTCTCCGCGCTGCGAAGCAACAATCAAAGCAAGTCGACAGCGAGTGTCGGCATAAAAGCATGGCGGGCTGAGGCGCACTTGGTGAATGGAGCGAGGAACGGATATTGGCGCAGTTGAGGCCATATCGCGGCTGCTTTGAGATTCAAACTCATCGTCCAGCTCCATCATGTCATAACTTCCTCCGGTCGAGGCTTTGGGCAAATTGTGCTTACTCAAGGCATCGAATGCGAGAGTGAGAAGCCGGAGAAGAGCCTCGTTTTCCCCGTGGAGTCTCTCCATCCCGATGTGTGTCAGATCCGGAATGCATGGTCTCAAAGTGCGAAGAAGCTGCTGGACAAACGAGTTTGCGTCCACGGATGCCAGCGCTTGTGTGATGCCTCGTTTAGCGTTGCTGATTATGAGGTTCTCTACCAGAGCAGATTGACTCGAGTTCATGTGGGAGATTTCTGGCAGCAGCATTGCCCCGACAATAGAGGCAGATAGACTGTTTTCGAAGCTTCTCTGGGATATTTGGCAGCCACCCTCGTTGGGCTTCTTCGACCATGCTGTGCAAAGCCTGCTGAGGTCTTCGAGTTTGGGATACATCAGTTCCAGCAAGAGTTTCCGCGACGGAAAATGGGTGTTGGAGTCGGACGTGGTTTCATTTGTCTCTATGACAGGATTCTGGCCGCACATAACACGAGACAAAGTCTCTGATTCGTGGTTCAGGAGAAGCAGGTACTCATTGAACTGATTAATGTTCTTTTGTAGTTTCCAAGTTTCGCAGAAGGCACCGCCGATGACAAATTCTTGAACATTCCCGACAACTGGCTTCATACCACAGCATGCCCGTAGCAGGTTGACGAAATCGATCGGTTGCACATATTGGCCTTGTGATGAAAATGTGGACGAGTCTGAGGGGTTCCAACGCATCAATGCCCATCGTATTATGTAGTTGGATGTCGCCTGACTCGCGCTCGGCAGAAGGGAATTTCTCAAGTAGAAGAGGTGATGCATAAGCGCAATGGATGTGTCGCACAACACAGCAGGCCCATTCACATCCGCTGTCGTTGTGATGCTGTTTATATCGTTCAAGAGAGAATGATGCGGTAGGACATCGGTTTTCAGCAGACTGTGAATCAAAAGACAGGCAGCGCGGCATGTGCTTTGTAAGCTGACAGCTCTTGTTGCTACTTGCCAAAGCTGCTTCCACTCATCGATCATATTGTCCGTTCCAGTAGTCAGTCGAAGGCAGCTCGAACACGCAACTATCGCCCAAGATGCAACAGAAGTATCTTTATGTGTTGTCAAGACAACGAGCTCGGAGAGCAAATCCTGAACTTCGTCGGCACCTAGCGCTGTGGTCGCCAGGACAAAAGGTATGGCTTGAAGCGCGGTTCGTTGAGTTTCCAGGTGTCGATCTCTGAGTCGCGTTCGGAGACGGCAGTCTTCTTGGTCAATTCGCCGCCTTTTCCGTGGCTGCTCGGCGCTTTGAAAAGAAACTGGCCGCGGTTTTTGTCGTCCTAGGGTTGCCTCCAAGGATGCTATGCATTGAACTATACCCCATTGGCTCTCGGCTTCCGTACTCAACGGACTAAGTCCAAATATTCCAATCTGCAAATAGTCTGTCGGGAGCGTGTTGGTTGTGAATGTGATGTCACCAAGTTTTAGCTGGTTGCTCAAACTCCGTTTCGAATATTCCTGCCACAGGGGTTCGAGTAAGTGTTCAACCTCTTTTCTTACGTTGTCATTCTCTTTGTTGACAATCAAATGTTCAATATGCAGCTGCGAGAGCAGCATTGTTCTGAGAATTTCATTCCGCAGCGACTTGATAGTATCGTCTTGTGATACCCTGTCTGCCCTCCACCAGTGAGTCATCAACGGCAGGAGATCATGGACAAGACCACTGGTATAGGCTGGATTATCCAGCTGAACAGCTGATATGATGGCATTGATGATGGCAAAGCTCATGGTCTGCAAAGACCCCAGGCTAAGATTGTGAAGGCGTAGCTCCCTCAGAGCCGCGTTGGCAATATCCTGGTGCCGGCTCAAGATGTGAGCATTCGGAGCAGTTACAAGAGAAAGCAGGCCTTCCAGAGCATCTCTGGCTAGTTCGCCGTCCGTCATTTCTGGCAGCTTCTGGCTCAGAAGAGAACCGGAACTAGATCGCAGAGTCGAACGTGGTGTGCTGGGAGCAGGTGAATTACGCCCATTCGGTCCCTGGTCTTTAGAAATATTTTGTGAGATGCGATTTGAAATAACATCAAGGAAAAAGTCCACGCATATTTGCCATAATTGGCCTTCCTTGCGCGAGAAATACTCGACGTTGGCAGCACGGGACAGCAGCTCGGTGAGAGTCTTGAGGTAGTCGCCCAGTAGAGGACGCACAAATACGTCGCCAGGTCCAGGCAAAACTTGAGTAATGTGATCGATTATGGCGGATAGTGTCTTTTGTTTAAGTTTGGGGGCTCCACGGCTAGCTGCTGCCCTCACAGCTCTCGCACATTTGTTGAGGCGGAGTTCGGCGGGTTTTGACGTCTTCTTGTCGAAATATTTCGGTTTTTGCTCCAGAACCATTTTGAAGAGGGCCTCAAAGATGTCATGGTAGGCCTTGTCCCCCAATTCGGACAAATCAACAGCGGCGACATTGTTGCGACTCAGGAGCTGATTTAGATCGTCCAGGGCCTTGTCGCGTGTTTTGACTGGCCCAGACGCGAGGTCAGCTACGTTGGTAGGTAGTTAGTATGATTTTCTATCGAGAGCATATGTTGCGCTACTGACTTGTGATTGTTTTCACCGTGTATGCCGAAGACATGGTGAAACGGCACCGGTGTTGACGAAGGGATGTGGCGTTGTCAGCGACGCCGTTTATCTGCCACCTCAATGATTGCATGCAGGCACCATACACGTGACGCTGTAGTATTCATCGTCTGAGTGCCTACTACTCTTATTGTTGTGCTTATGGGAGGCAGCGGCGAGCAGGAGATGGGGCCGGCGACGATGCGTCGAAGCGAGGAAAAGGACGACCGCCAGATGGGCGAACAGCACGTCGTCGGGTTGTGGTCGGCGGTGGTGATGATGCTGGGAGGAGGCCGGTGCAGGGAGGAGCGCGCGGTGCGGACGTCGTGGGAGTGCAGCGCAAAGAGTGACCAGGACGGCGCCGTTGCGTGACGGGATATACGGTAATTGATTAAAATCGTCCATTTCTGTATCTTTTTCCGGCTTCATCTTCAACATATTGCAAATCATTCTTCGTTCTGTTGGTGGGCTTGCCGTCCACAAACTCTCCTTCACCCTTGTACTAGTGGCTCTAACTCTATGCCACCTTGACAGACATCCTGCATAGTCCATATTGAATTTTTGGTCTCCTTACTGGTGTCATGTAGATTTCAGTTCCCGGAGCCAAGTAGTGGAATGACGCTGTTGCAGTACATTCGGCGATGAGTTTGTCTAGAAACCTATGTACCTAACTACCTATCTAGTCTTCTCAAACAGCCCCCACGGGTGTTACCACACCTGCAGACTTCAAAGGCCCTTTGGCCACAGTGGACAGCACGGTGATGTGAACGGGTGATGTGAGCGCTAGCTATATTTATACGTAGGGAGCGTAAAATTCCCCAGAAAGTACGATGCAAGAAGCTCGAGCGCCACGAGAGTTTGCATCACTACAGGTGGCTTCGTCCGTTTACCACGAATCGCAGACAATCTCATCCGGGAGTGGTGCTTTCGGTGGACGAACTCTCGTCAAAGAATCTCTTCTGAAGTTCTCTATATAATTGATTTCTATGCTGTATAGAGTAGCAATTCGAGCCGCTTGAATAATACCTCACCTACGTGGTGTCACAGTCAGAACGGCGACCGCTGTAAATATCACCAGCTCGAGCTTGAAGCTCCCCTGGAGGTAGGCTTGGTACATAGGCGCCGGCAGAAACATTCACCGCCCGCGAACTTGTTTACTGCCGGCAGTCCAACATCAACATCTTCGGCGAATTGCCGACAATAACGTATTACAACATTGAATCTAACGCCCCTCAAGCTCGTGGATAGCATCTCATACAAATACTACGCAGATTTTGAGCTCTCTTGCGCGTACCTGCATCGCGGCGCGAAGCTCTGCCGCACCGCTGAACTCGTCGCGCGTTCTTATCCCACCATGCGAACGGATTGAAACTGCCACAATGGCCGAACTCACAGCTTTGGAGGCGCTTCAGGCGTTCCACCAAGAAATTGTTGCTTTAAACGAGGGCCACGGTGACGGCAGTATCGACAACGAAATCCTTGTCGCCAACTTTGAGCGCGAGCTCGAGCGCATGTGGGAGCGCCCAAAAAGCAGCGAAGAGAGCAGAAAATCGATCACATCTGGTACGCAAGTGCCCTCGAGGCTGCTCCCGTCATCTGTTTCTAACAAGTGCCAGGTAAAATCGTTCTGGACGGAAATGAGTTTTCTATCAACAAAAGTTTCCAGCAAGACACGCTGATACTCTCCGACGAGCTTCAAATCGAAGAATTTGACGCAGCGCGTCTCCTTCTCGACTCGCAAAATGATATCTCGACACTCGGTCGGTCGCTTCTCGAATGCGGCATTATTCGTTTTCATCAGCAGAGAAAGTATGCGCTTGACATTGTACGCCTTCTTTTCGAGATCGACTCCTCCGAAAGCGACGACGAAGAGTCAACCGCCCTCGATGGCATCAAGTCCTATGTCGAAGCACGAATGCTCCAGACAAGCACGACAGGTCAAAAGCGCAACATTCCGCGATACATGACTGCCATGTCCGAGATAAAGAACTCGCTACAACGGCTGGGTGACAAACTGGCAGCTGCCCAGGCATTGGGCCAGACTAGAGATTCCATATCCGAGGAGATGGAGACTGTGGAGTTCTCACGCATCAGTTTAATACAGCAGCATGAGTTATTGGGTGTGATTCTCTGCCGCTCCATTTCCAAGAGGCAAGCGGAAACCGCTGACTTCTTGAACTTTGTCGGTGTCTTGAAGCGCGCAGACAAATACGATTGCCTGCTGGTACATTTACTGCCGGCTCTCGGTGCATACATTGCCATATTTGGATCTCCAGACGGCGGCTTGGATCTGACACGGGTCAAGGACATCCACTCAAAGCTGTTTGCCGCCGTTGATGACTCGGCTTGGCCACTGCCGTGTCTTCAAGCTGCCTTCAAGACATGGTGGCTAGCAGAGTATACAGGCTACTGGATTGACGAACCGTCGAGCGTAGCTACATCTGATCTGGTCAAGGGGGACCGCGAAAGAACAAAATCTTTCGTGGATGCGCTAAAAGATGGCGCATTTGACTTTCTTTTGACAGCCGTGACAGATGTCCGCGCACCAGACTGGCACGATCCCGTCCGAACAGGCATGCGCAAATGGCTACAGCGAAAGACAACGCCACTAGCGACGGATACTGTTCAGTTCTCTGACTTCTTCCAACTTCGATTCATGTCACAACTGGAACTATTCATTGATGCTTTCATTACCAATATGCCTGATGTTCTACGAAAATTACGTGTGGAAGAAGATGAGCAACGCCAGCTTAGTCAAGCTCATGAGCAAGATCTTGACTTGGAGCGCTTTATACTGATAATCACATACGTCTACGAGCGTCGTCCTGACGCTGCAGGTGCTTTTTGGTCAGATCCGGATAGCAATCTGGCCGGTTTCATGCACTGGGCATCGCGGCGCGCATCAACACCGTTGGTTGCTGCATTCTGTGAAATGCTGCAAGCAATCTCGGAAAATGACGATTATGCTACAGCAGCTCATGAATTCCTATTAGATGAGGGCCATCATTCGTCTGGAAAAATGCGACGGGCACAGTCGTTGACATGGACGCAAATCTTACATGAACTTGAATTCTTCGCCGAAAAGGTCAAGCAGAAACCAACTGCCACACCCACGACACGGTATCGAAACACGAAACCAAGTGCAGATGTGGTGGAGACGGAACCCGAATCGGCAATGATGTTGGAGTGCTACCTCCGTCTTATGGCGAAGCTGGCATCTGAGAGCGAGACTGCACGACAATTTTTGCTACGGGGGAATGGTGGTCAGCTTATCGAGACACTATTTGACCTTGCCAGTAGTCAAATACCTTCGCGACTACGCGGCTGTATATTCATGGCATTCAAAGCCATGATGACACGAAAGACTTTAGAGGAAAGCAACATCATGTGGTTGTGCCTGGACAACTGGTGTACTGGCGGATATTCCCAGCCTCTCACACATATCACTGGATCCCTACGACAAGGTCAAACACAGCCTCTCGTCTCCATGGATCGCATTTTGGATGAGATGAGCAACGGGTTCGACGAGCCAGAAGCCTTTACGAAGCTTTTATTAGCTCTGGTATCACCTGCAGTCGATAGCAGTCCGTTGAATGACTCGCTTCCATTTGGCGACTCTCTCGGAACATCTGCTCGACTGTCTGGTGTTGAGGCTTACATTGACTTCGTTGTCGGCCAAGTGTTCGCTACCAAGGCGCAAGATCTCCAGGACGTTTATCAAATGCGGGTTCTACGATTAACGTGCCTAGAATTCATGTTGACCTGCCTAACTACATTCAACGAAGACCTCATCATCATAGCCAATAAGACCAATCTTGCGATTGATTCTTCTATCGCAACTTCTGACTTGGCAACATATGTCACGAAGCATCCATTTGGCAGAGTGATGGAGTGGATGTACAGCGACAAGGTTATGACAGCGCTCTTCAATGTTGTCCATCAAGCGCCCCTGGACGTGGGTAACGCTGCCCCTGACTCACCACTCATTCTCGGTATTCTGCGGGCCGTCGAACTCATTGCCAAGATCATGGATCTCGAAACTACATATCTGGATTTGGTGCGACCATTGATCAAAAAGAGCAATCACCAACGACAACCAGTTGTGACTACCCCATACTCGTCGTTTGCGGATGGACTTGTTACGCGACTAAGCTTGGTGGTGGACCTTGGCAACTACTGCGGCATTGGTCATCCTGATCTTACGCTCGCATGCCTACAGCTTCTCGGTAAGATGTCGTCTTGTCCTCGAATCGCAGCGGAGTGGTCTGGTTCCGCTAGAAGCGGTCATAGGAACAAGGCTGTCGTGGCGATGGAAGCCAACGGCGAGTACGAATCCATATCAAGAGCTTTCGTCTCCGAGCTCAAAACCCCTCTAGAACCTGGCCGGGAGGCTCAATCAGCAAACTATGTCACAAAGTGCTACGTGCTCGACTTTCTCTACCAGTGTTTGCAAGAGACTCCGAAACGGCCAACGATTGCCCATTTGCTTCTTGGATTCAACTGTGGTGCCGACTCTCTGTCGATTGGTTCCGACAGCGCATTTGCTGACGGGACGTCATTGTTTCACAGCCTTTTGGCACTCCTGCTGGATCTGCCGTCTGCAGATCCTCAAGGCATGAGATGGTGGCTCATTTCTATCAAGTACAGGGTGATGCGCATCTTCCAGTTACTTTGGAACTCTCCCCTGTCATCGAAGCTTGTCATACAGGAGCTACGAGATAATGACTTCTTTTTTCATCTACTTATTCGCGAGACTGTTATTCAACCTAATATGCCGTGGGAGGGACAGGATGTGGCCGCGCCTTGCTTCCCGCTGACTGAAGGAGCCGCGGCATTGTCAAACTTCCTCGTGCTCAGGCGGATGGTAATGGAATACTTTGCGATGGAGCTGTGCATGATTTCCCAAGGTCGGATGCCGAGCGTCAAACGACGTATTTTCGAGGCACTCAATGGCCAGGTACTCAGTGACGACCAGCGCATTGAGACGCCGACAATCTTTGATTTGTACGATTTCCTAGTACCGTCTGGTTTTTGGCAGGTGCCTAAGCCCCAGCTAGATTTTTACCAGGATCTTGACGTCTCCATTTGCTTAGAGGATGACGGAGACGGCAACGGCATACACAATTTCGAGCGGGTCAAGGAAATGCTGTTGATCAAGCGGAACGAAAAGAGCCAGAGCAAGTTCAAGGAGGCACTGACGACAGTACAGAGTCTCGCGGCGGTTGATAAGGAAGAAATAGCGATCCTGGAGTACCTGGCCTCGACTGATCGTCAGGAGCAGCTAAAACGACAGAGCTTGCAAGTGCTCAAGTCGTGGACCAAACTACTGCTCATCATGGTGGAGTGCAACGACTTTGATGGAACGGCCCGCACATCATTCTTCTTACAGACTCTGCAGGCCATCCTCCCTAGCCTGGAGATATTCGCCTCTGACCGTCCCGTAGAAGCCATGGATCTCGCCAAGCTCGCGAGAATTTTGCTGTCGCGCCTGGATCTGAAGGAATCGAGCACGACGGACAAGCAAGGCAAGGCCATTGGCAACCTCATCCACGACAAACTATTCCAGCTCTTTCAAATATGCCTGCAAGCCATAAGCAAGTGGGCGGGGTCGCACGAGCTGCGCGCCGTCTACTACGAGATTTGCTACCGATACCTGACCGGGGCGCCCGACGAGACGAGGCGCAGCTTCAACATGCAAATCATCAAGACGGTGCAGGTGTACGGCGAGCGGCTCATCAACGCCATGTGCGACGATGCCTTTTGCGGCGAGCCGAGCAGCCAGGCGGCGGCGTACATTCTGCTCAACGCGCTCGTTAGCGTGGGCCGGCAGGAAGACGACGACCACGTGGTAGACATGCTGAACCGGCTCAACTTTATCGGTATCACGGTGGACACGCTGCGCAGCATCATGACGGACTGGCAGGCCGTGTTTACGCACGGCAGCGCTGGCGGCTCGCGGACGGACCAACGCAACCACCTCGAGGCCAAGCTGGCGCTGCTGCTGCAGCTGGCGCAGACGCGCGCCGGCGCGCAGTACGTGCTCCATGCCAGCATCTTGCGCGTCGTCGAGCAGTCGGGCCTCTTCGCCGCCGACCCTGAGCTCCAGCTGCGTGCGGACAATCGGCGCGCGCTCGAGCAGCACTACGACCTCCTGGCCAAGGTGGTGCGCATCATCGGCGCCGCGCTGCTGAGTCGCGGCAGCCACAGCGTCGCGCAGGGCCGCAAGTTCCTCGACGAGCACCGCATGCTCGTGGCACACACGCTCAAGCGCAGCGCGGGCATCGGTGCGCACGGGGCGAGCGACGGCGAGGCGCTCGAGGAAAAGGTGGAGGAGCTGGCGGACGCGTTTATGGTGGTGATTGCCGCCACGGGGTTTATCGAGGTGAGTCTCGCCGCGGCTGTACTGGCCGCTGCTTATTTGAAGAAGCAAAAACAAGAATATACAAGATGCTAACCTGTCTTTGTAGTTTGACAATGAGGCGGTTCCGGAGCCAAAGACTGCGCGCAAACTCTTCCATTGAGGTGTTGCATGCCACAGTAATGTGACTGTAGATAGCCTCAATCAAGCAAGAATAACCAACCAGATTGTGTCAATTGACCCAGACCCC
>JAEIJG010000651.1:0-22030 GCA_037289395.1 Beauveria scarabaeidicola
AGTAGTAGTATTATTATAATATTTTTATTTTTTAGTTTTTTTTTTTATTAAAAAATTTTTTTTATTTTTTTTTAAAAGTTTTTACTAAGATTTTACTAAGGGGGTATAGGTATTATATTTAAAAGAATTTTTATTATTATTTTTTTTTTAAAAAATTTTACTAAATTAAGTTTAGTTACCTATTATTACTATAAAGCTACTAAACTATTACTATACTTTTACTACTCTTTTATAATTATATATCTTTATTATAGTATATTACTATTACTAGGTCTATAAAATTACTCTTATATAGCTATAAATTCTCTAAGTTATTATAGCCTCTTTACTTAATCTAGTATAGCCTATACTTATTACTATATTTATAGCTAATAATTTATTCTACCTTATATATTTCCTCTATAGGATTAATATAGGGTATTAGTGGTATTATAGTGTTTTCTTAGCTATAATATAGTTTAAGGCTTATTATATTAAATATATTATATATCTTTATTAATAATAGAAGGTATAGTTTAAATATAAGGCTACTTATTCTTATTTACTACTTAATTTAAAAAGGTCTTATATATTTTATAGTAAGTTTATAACTTAGTTAGTATAACTTTAGGTGCTTTATTACTAATAATACCTATTAGCCTAGGTAGAATATATACTTAGTGTGTTTTTTATTATATACTTTTTTCTAGGCCTTATAGCTATATTAGAGTTATTTTATAGTGAATTTACACGCTCTCTATAACTCTATGATATACTCTACTACCTATATATTTAGCTATATAAGGTATCCCTCTATTCTAAGTAATTTAGGGTACTCACCTTATAGTAAAAACGCTAAGGCTTTACTAGTTAACTTATATAACGCTATATTATATACTAGCTATACTATTAGTAATTTCTTAACCTAGTTATCCTATTCCTTATTATAGAAGGTACGTAGGTAATACTCTAGGACCTAGTTCTAGCGCTCTATCTAGCTGTCTATTTGCGGGTAATAGGCGATACTAAGCCGCCGCTTATATACTAATAAATAGTAGAGGCTTTACTAGAATCCTAATATAAAAATACTACCCCTATCTAAGACTATACCCTAGGGTATACTATAATAAGATATAATTTCGCGTATAATAATATCTATAAGTCTATTACTTATAAGCTATATTATAATAGGGATATAATAGCTATACTTAGTATATCTATTAATAATAACTAAGATTATATTATAATTATTACGCCGCCTAGGGCGCTCTAATAACCTAGTAATTATATTAATTATAATTTCCTTATAAGAGCGATTTACTAGTAGTAATAAAGTAAGATATCTATAAGGCCTATATATATAGCTCTTTATATACTAGTAATTATAATATAAGGTAATATAACACTTTATTACTTTTACTATTCCTAACTAAAAATAACGTAGTTATATCTTATATATTATATACTATAATCCTTAGTAGCCTACTATAAGATTATTATAGTAGAGCTATAATATCTTTATATATAGACTACTTAGGATATAAATTTTCCTTTAAAAGTACTATAGTTTATCTTAATTACGGCTCTAAGCCGTTAAGTATATAGCGGCGGAGCTACTATCTTACTACTCTATTACTATATTTATAGGGTTTCTTTCCCACTTTTATACTTCTCTTAGTATATCTATTAAGCTTAGAACTTTATTAAGCGGTATTCTTATAGGGATATAGCTTTCTTATATTATCCCTATAGCTAGTTTATTATAGCGTCCTATAATATCCCCTTCTATTTCTAGCACTTATAGTATCTCACTAGGGCCCTGCCTTTAGCTATTACCTTATATTATAATATAGTAAGCTATAGTAATATAGGATCTTATAAGCTAGTATACTATACTTAAGAAATCTTTAAATTACTATAAAAACGCTAGTAAGGAGCTTATTCTACTCTACACTTCTATAGTCTCTTATTTATAATCTACCTTATATAATAATATATTTATAGGATTTTATTAACCTAGTCTAAACTTAATAATAAAGTTAAAAGGCGCTAGCTTATCTAGTATAGCCGCTTAGTAGCCTAATAGCTTTATTTTCACTACTAAGTAGTTATAATTAAAGTAGTCTATTAAGACTTCTACTATATACACTAGGTATATAAGGTAGTGCTACTACTAATAGAATGCCTCTATAATAGCTAGTATCTCTACGTCTAGTGTCTAGTAATTTAGTTTAGGCCTAGCTAACTTATAGGATAAGTATACTATAGGATACTAGCGATTTTACTATAACTATATAAGAATTATACTAATAGTAAAGTTAGAGGCGTCTATCTTAACTTATATACGCGTTATAAGGTTAAACTAGGCTAGTACTAGTCCTTCCTAGAATATATACTTTAGTTACTTAAATATAGTGATTTATATACTATCTAGTATTATTAGTCCTTTATAACTAATATAGCTAATATCTATAAGTAGTTTAATAATATAGCTAAAGTTATAAATAAACCTATAGTAGAAATTAGTAAATCTAATAAAGGCCTAGACCTCTTTTATATTATAAGGTTATAGCTATACTATAATACCCTTAATATAACTCTATTCTATATATACTCCCTCTAAGGACACCCTAAATCTTAAGAATATTACTATAGTTATTCTAAATTTATATTTAATAAGGTTTATATAGAGCCCTACGTTTAGTAGCCGTTAGAGGACCTTATAAATATACTATATATAAGTAGTGAGATTAGTACTATAGACGAGGATATTATTAAGGTATATAATATAGGAGTAATTAATAAGGCCCTAGAGGGTCTTATTAATATATTCCTAAAAGGTTATTAGTGTATTTATAAGGCTAAAAGGTATTATAGTATATTTAAAGTAGCTATATTTATAGTAGAAGGCTATTTTCTACTTATTACCTTCTTAAATTTAAATATAATAATAGGTATCTTTAAGGTTAATCTTTATAAATACTTTTATACCTTATAATTAATTAAGTATTTTATTTATTAGTAGTAATATAATATAATTCTTATAAGTTATTATATTTAGCCTATAGTAGTTAATATATATATATAGCTTTCCCCCCTTCTTTAAGATAAAGAGTATTAGTATGCCTCTAAGGCTTATTAACTAATATATTTATTTATATTATAAAGCTTCCTCTATAAAGTTATAGAGTTCTTATAATTCCCTTTTAGTAAGTAGGTAGATTAGACCCTATAGTGGCGTTATACCGTCCTTAATATTAATAGCGTAGCGTAGGCTATTTAATAGTAATATCACTATAGCGCCTTCTTCTAAGAAGACCTTATAAAGATTAGTATATTTTATTAGTATAGCTAGGGCTAGCCTATTATACTCTCCTAGCTCTATTATAGTGTTTTTACTACTTTCCCCCTCTTCTTACCTTATCACTACCCGCTAGATAGGTTATTCCTAACTAACAATCCTATCTACTTCTAACTACTACTATATAAAGATAATAAGGTATCTTACTAATATAATACTTTTATAGATTTACTATATTCTAGTTATAATCTCTATATCCTTTACCTCTATTAGGTAATTAATATAGTTATACTTCTATAAAATATATAGGTTAGTATCCTTAAGCTATAGAATTCTAAGTAGTATATTATTAGTACTAAGGTCTATAACTATAAAGTAAACTTACTACTATTTTACCTAGCCCTAGTTATTTATAAATTTCACTATCTAGTAGATAGTACTTAATAGCCTATATATAGCGTTCTTAAAGATATTTTATAGTGGCTCTATAGGTTCTAAGATAGCCTCTTATACTAGTTAGTAGTAGATTATATTATAGTCTATACTAGAGTTAATAATAGCCCTTATAAAGATATTATAGCTATTCTACTATATTTTTATTAGGCAGATAAGTACCCCTTCTAGTACTATAATATATAGCCTATAGGCAGCCCTAATAGTACTAAGGGTAACTATATTTAATTCTATAGTAGGTTTATATAGAGATCTATATAAGTTTACTATATTTCCCCTAGGTTACTAGTATTAGTCTATTATATATATTAAGCTAGTATAAACTTAATAGTTAGGTATAGTGTATTTTATTTTATAATAAGGTCTATTATATTTCTAATAAAGGAGGTTATTTTATCCTCTAGCGCGTAGCACTATTATATTTTCCTTACCCCACTATAGAGCTCCTATAGAGTTCTCCTAGGTACTATAGTTAGAGTTCCTAGTAGTTATACTATTATAGGGTATAGTAGGTCCCCCCCTAACTTCTATTATTCTATCTCTTTATCCTTATCCCTTTCTTAGCTAGCTTTATTATAATTCTACTATAAAACTATAGCGTTTTAATTCTTCCTAAGTTTCTAGCGCGCCACTAGCCTTAATATCCCTAGATAGGCTTAGGAGTAGCTACTAGAGTATAAAGGCAATATAAAGTATCTTATTAAGGTAGCTACCTAATTTAAGCTCCTTAGCCTCCTAGTAATATATAAAATTATAAAATAGCTTATTCTTAGCTTAATAGGTATTATCTAGCTATAAAAATACCTTAAGGTAGTAAGTTTACTTATTACTAACCTCTATAGTTACCTAGTTATAGAATTACTATTAGTTATAGAGGTTTATATAGTTACTATTATAGTCTTACTAAAAGTATATAACCTATTAGTACTATATATCTCTTATAAGATAAAGTAATATATAAATAACTTTTTATTTTACTATAGTGAAGTCACTTAGGTTACTTTAGAATATTATATCTAGTATAGTTATAAATATTTAGTAATTAACCTAGCTTTTAGCTCTAAATTTAAGTACCTTAGTATAAAACTTATCTTAGCTCTTATTATAGACTTACTTTATTTTTATATCTAGATTATAAAGAAGGTTAATAAGGACGTTAATATCTTCTCCTACCTATAACTAGGTAATAATCTAGCCTCTTTTATAAGCTTAGCTCTACTTTACTAGGACCTATAGCTAAGCTACCTAGTCTATCTTAGGGTTACTACTCCCTTAAGGTAGTCCTTTAGTAATATTAGTAAGCTCTAATAGTATACTAGAGGGGATAGCTACTCTAACTAAGGGGTTATTTATAACTATAGTGCTACTAGGTATATTATCTACGCGCTAAGGGATACTTATAGAGTCTATAGTAATATTACTAGGGCGTAGTAGGGGGCTTATAGTAGGTTATATAGAGTAGGTAATAAGGCTTATTATTTTAATCTTCTTAATAAGTTCTTTACCTATTAGAGGTAGGAGTAATTAACCTATTAAAGAGCATAACTAATATAAAGAAGGTAAAAAGATAGATTATAAGGTAATAGCTAGGAAGTAGTGGAAGGATTATAAGGTAGTTCCTAATAAAGACTTTATTAATTATTAGAGGAGGGAAGTCCTCCCCTAGTGGCTCTCCGCTATGTTCTTGCTCTTTTATAGCTACTTATTTATACGTGACTAAAAATAGGTCGTGACATTTGCGGAGAAACGCCCCACGATTTAAGAACAGCTAAGATGCAGAGCTGGAGGGCAGTCACAAGAGGCTGAGAGAATTCTGGCTGTCGAAGGTGCTCGGCAGCGCGAGGCTGAGTCAGTTCGTCTAGCCCATGCATGTTAGTATACCGCTCAAGGACTCGGGGGCTGACAAGGAGATTCCTACCAATCAGTGACCAGGTAGGCGGGTTAGGCAGCTTCTGCAAAACTGCATCGAGCTCTTCAAGGATACTGCGTGTCCAGGGAAACAGTTCGAGCAGCTCTTTGCCCATCTGCGGCCACTGCGCTCCCTGACCAGTAAAGACGAAGCCAATGCGCGGCTTCTCCGACTGCTTCTTGCCCAAGACGAACGCATCGTCGTCAAAGTCTGTAGTTTTCGTGGTCAAGTATGCCCTGTGAAAAAAGAGAGAGCGTCTTTCGCTCAGCGTGTAAGCCAGATCGGCGAGGTTGACCTTGACTCGAGGGTTGATCAGGTGGTTAGAGAGAGCACGGATGTTTGCTCGTAGAGATACCTCGTCGTTGGCAGACAGAACCAGAGTGTGGGACCGGCCCTCTTCCAGTTCGTCATCGAAATCGAGTTCTGCATCTTCCGACAGATATGAAGATGTGTGCCGGGGCTTGTGGTCCAACGCTGCCTGCTCAATGACAACATGCACGTTGGAGCCTCCGTAACCAAACGAGTTGACACTGGCGCGTCGCAGCGCGTTGGTCGGCCAGGGGACTGTGTAGCGACTGGCTTGGACTTTCCATCCAGCAAAGTCGACTGCATGTAGAGGTTAGATCCATATTCGTGGGAACATTTTGGTCATTCTTGGGCTTCAAAAAGGCTTCTCTCCCTCCCTCCAAGTCGGAATGCTTACTTTTGGGAGACGGGTTCTCGAATGTTGGGTTGCCAGGAATGCGAGCATTCTCAATAGCCAAAACCGCCTTGATCAAGCCGGAATTTCCCGCTGCAGGCTCCGCATGGCCCAAATTGCTTTTGATCTGAAATTGTTAGCTCTCGTATAAATATGAATTACGTACGTGGGCAATTCGTACTGAACCAATAAGGAGAGGCTTATCAGCCGGGCGAGAAGCGGCAAAGACGGATGCTGCGCCTCTAACTTCAGTCGGATCGCCGGCCTTGGTTTCACGTTAGTGATGGGCATTGATCAGTTGTTCCAATACACAACTTACCTGGGTTCCGGTACCGTGGCATTCCAGATACCCTGTGTCGTTCAAGTTGGTGATGCCAGCATTTGCGTAGGCCGCGCGAATGGCAACTGCCTGTGCTTCAGCGCTAGGGCTGGCAATACCAGGTGTACGGCCATCACTGTTTGTAGATGAGCCCCGAATAACTGCTCGCACGGGGTCGCCATCGCGAATAGCGTCGGATAGACGCTTGATGATGAAGGAGCTAACAGCCTCGGCCTTGACGTATCCGTCGGCCGATATGTCAAAGGTGTGGCAGAGGCCAGTGGGGGAGTGTGCGTTTCCGACGGCGCCAATGTCCATGACGTGCTCAGGGTTGAAGTAAAGATTGCTAGCAGCGATAATAGCGGCATCGATTTCACCAGTTTTCAGGTATCGGCATGCCACATCAAGGCCGGCGAGAGAGCCTGAGCAGGCAGTGTCTATCGTCAAACTGGGGCCTTTGATGTTTAGAAAATGACTGAGGCAATTGGCCAGGATGGCGCGGCCGACGCCAACGGTGATGTTGGCAGGACGGTCATCAGGATCGCGAGCTTGCATATCGCCATAGTCTAAAAACTTTGATTAGTATACATGACTGCATTCATGTTTGGGATGTACACACCTGATGCAAAGGAGCCTACAAAGCATCCCACCGGAGCTCCATCCAGCTTTTCGAGCGGCAGACCAGAGTTTTCTAGCGCCTCAAATACTACTTCGAGCATTTGTCTCTGATTTGGGTCCATGGCGATGGCATCCGTCTTGGAAATCTCAAAGAAGGACGCATCAAAATCCGCGGGATCTACGTCTTCCAAGAACATGCCGCCCAGTGGGCGCATAGTCCTGGGCTTGTGTGATCCATCCCAGTGGGCGTTGATATTAAAGCGGTTCTCAGGGACCTTGTTG
The DNA here is from genome assembly GCA_037289395.1 of Beauveria scarabaeidicola. Classification (NCBI taxonomy): domain Eukaryota; kingdom Fungi; phylum Ascomycota; class Sordariomycetes; order Hypocreales; family Cordycipitaceae; genus Beauveria; species Beauveria scarabaeidicola. The sequence goes on from JAEIJG010000651.1 coordinate 7,562, forward strand.
GAGGCAATTCCGCCTTGCTCAAGAAAATCCCAAAGCTTGCGGGGGTTAGAGTTGCCGCCAGGAAGGCGGCAGGAGAGGCCAATGATGGCAATAGGTTCTTGGCCCGACATGGTGTGAACGAGAGTCTATAGAGACGTAACGCAGAACCTGGTATAAAGTAAAGTATAGTAAATGAAAAGAATCGAGTTTACTAAGGATACAAGTTTTACAATTGAAGATGGTTTCTTTTTATTCCTCCTGCATAATGAGTAGCCCTCACATTGGGTGATCCTGATTAACTGATCGTATCAAGGAAACTTTCCAGATTCGGCAGCTAAAACAAGCCACGTTTTGTTAAGCTTATTCAATTTACGAATTACATGCAATACTGACGTGAAGATCACAAGGTATTACCCCCAGCTGAGTCTTTGAAGACCATCAGTAACGTTCCGCCGTTCAGCTTAGCCGTCTTGCGCAAGTCCTGCAGGTCTGACACGATAACGGCATATGGCAATCTTGACGTGGGGCAGAGTTTCGCGATACCAAGTGACGTGTATTTCTCCAGTTCCGTCCTAATTCCAGAACTGTTCGGTAGCATTGCGCAACGTCTTGGCTGTCAATTACGCGAGCTGCTGCAAGGTCAGAGACACATGGTAAGCATGTAAATCTATCTGTGGATCGGTTCAGCCTCACTCTTACTCGAGGTGATTTAGTTATATCCGGAGCGGGCGAGCGGACGAATTCTACGCCGGCAATTATGCCCCACGGATCACGGATGGAGATGGGCTAATGAAAGAACTTGCTATTGGTTCTAAATCAGTGGAGAGTAATACGACTTTCTTGAAAGAGGCAATGAACCTCTTAAGTTTAATTATACCTTAATCTACCTTGAACTTATACTTGCCTCTTTTGTCCACTACAGTCTCGCTCATTCTGTGCCGCTGCAGTGTGCGCAATCATGGCACCTCCTTCATCGTTCCAGGTTGTGGAATGCAAAACCATCGATGGCATCATCATCAGGGGCAGGTTCTATGCCGTCGACGGTAAAGGGCCGGCAATTATCATGACTCCCGGGGTACGTAGGGCAGACATTTCGACTGCGAACTCAGCTGACAATTTCGCCATGGCAGTTCAATTGTGTCAAAGAGATGCTGCTACCTGACATAGCGGAAACTTTTCAATCGCAAGGCTTCAATACCTACATCTATGATCCCCGGAGTATTGGAGACAGTGATGGCTCTCCAAAGAACCTCATTGATCCCCTTCAACAAGCAGAAGATCTCGCAGGTAAGCTTTTCATGGGCAAGTGGTCTTTTTGAGAAAGTTTTGACACCTTTTTTTTTTTTTTTTTTTTTTTTTTAGATATTGTCACGCATATTTCTTCGCTTCCAAGCGTTGAATCGTCCCAGATCACACTCTGGGGAATGTCGTTTGGTGGCACCGTCAGTGCTTGCGCCGCCGCTGTAGACCGTCGCGTCAAGGCTCTAGTCATGGTCTGTCCAATTTTGAGCTTCTACCAAGCCGAAAAGCGCGACAAGGCGTTTTTACAGTTGATACGCGATCGCCAGTCTCAGTTGCGAGGCAATGAGCCGTTTATGCTGCCGCCGTTCAACAGCAAGGGCGAGAATCCGATTGGCATGGCAGGCTCGGGCGGGCCGGGCGGCATCGAAGCGTACGGATTCATGGGCGCCGTCATCGACCGCGGTGCTCCCAACTTCCGGAACAAGATTGCGCTGCAGACATATCAGAAGCTGGCCATGTGGCAGCCAAAGGAGATTTTGAAGCTTGTGGACAAGACGCCAGTTATGATGGTGACACCAGAGCTAGACACCATGTCGCCCCCAGAAGAGCAAAAGGCGGCTTTTGAGCTGTTTCCGCAGACCAAGAAGTTTCTGGAGGCCAAGGGCAAGGGCCACTTGACTGTACTCAGTGGTGAAGGCTCAGTCGAGGTGGTTGATGCTATGACGGAATTCGTACGGGAGAATGGAACAGGCTAGATCGGCGAGTTGGTGAGTTGTGAAGATGATGGCGACGGGAAACTCATTTACAAGTGGTTCGAAAACGTCTCTGCGCTTTGACCTCGAGGCGGTCCTCAACCAGTAGTGAACACCAGCCAACATGTCATGGTCATTTACATGCTACATGGACGAATAAAGGATAGATAAATTAGAATAGCCGACTTATCGCTTCAAGACTTTATTTCAGAAAATCGCAATTCTCTTCTAATTCTTTTTGAAAGAGAGATCCAACTATATTGCCGCGCAAGTTTACTGTTGGTTATTGACTATTGTCGCAGTCTTGACTGGCCGCTGTCGGCTGCCCTCATTTCAGTCTTGAAACGCACGTCTCTTGCGCAATTACTTAAAACTTTAATTTCCTACCGTTTGCTCATTGTTCACCTTTTCGCCCTTGTTGCCTGGGAATTCAACGAGCAGTACTCCGTATCAGAACCTATATCATGACAAGGTTGTCCAAAGTAGTACGCTAAAAGTAATGGTATATCCCAATCGGGCAATTGCTTACGCTGCAGGCCTCTTACTCGGGAGATTCCCGATTGGTCAAGAGTAAGAATGGCCTCCAGCAGCGAGGCCCACACGATTATTAAGCTTGCGATTGAGATATCTTGCCTGCGATGGCGAAATAAGAATAAGCAATTGTTTTGCTAGCTTGGGTTATTGCGTCTTGATAAGCCTGATTGCGTCTTGATCGTGCCACAATTAGTAATTCGTTCAGAATTGTCGTAGCTAAATTGAAAAGTGCGAGCTGGCAAAGAGCGCCCTCTAGACACATGAACTTTCGCTTGGCCTTTTTCGCTGAGACACGACTAATACTGCCATAGCAAGCAAGCACTAGCATCAGCCTCAGATCAGAACAGGGCAGAAACCATGGCTTCTCCGACTATTGTCCTCATTACTGGTGCCGGTCGTGGCATTGGTCGTGGAATCTTGGAGCTGTACGCTGCGAAGCCCAACCACACCGTCATTGCCGCCAACCGCAACCCCGACGACGGCCCATCCAAGGAACTGCTCAAGTTGCCTACGGCCGAGGGCACCACCGTCCAGCTGGTCAAGATTGAGGCGACGGATGACCATGACTCGCTCAAAGCCGTCGAGACGTTAAAGTCCCGCGGCATCGACCACATCGACATTGTCATTGCTAATGCTGGCAAAGCCACATCCTGGCCCAAGTTGCAGGATGCCAAGATTCCCGACATTCAAGACCACATCAACACCAATGTTTTTGGCTTTGTTCGACTTTACCAGGCAGTCTTGCCACTTCTCAAGGCATCCAAGAACCCCAAGCTCATTGTGATTGGATCTAGCGCTGCATTTTTAACGGCAAGTAATTTCCATTACCACCTTTACGCGCACACCAGCAACTAACAGTTCGAATAGTAAGTGACTTGGCCTCATAGAGTCAACTCACAACAGTACATGATTAATCTAACATGGCCAGGAACGTGATTCCCTTCCCCAACGCTGTGTACGGCCCTACCAAGATCCTTCAGCATTGGTACGCCAGGACTATTGCCGTTGCTGAGACGTGGCTCACAATCTTTCCCATCGATCCTGGGTAAGTCAAGCACGGGGCGACGGCGCTTTCTTTTTTTTTTTTTTCTCACATTGCTGATAATTATCGCAACCTTGACAGCTTCGTTCAGACCGAAATGGGAAACCGCGGTGCGCGGGCCTTTGATCTCGCGGAAGCCAGCATCAGCGTGGATGAAAGTGTTCAAGGTGTGGTCAAGGTCATTGATGCGGCCACCAGGGAGACTCATTCCGGCAAGCTTTGGAAGTGGACTGGCGAAGAGGAGCCTTGGTAAACAGCTCAAAGAAGAAGCTTTTCACCTATTAAACCTAGATGACTTTTCAATATCACATGAAACATTTTACCACGTTATGCTGCTCTGGCAGTCACGCCTTCTAAGCATTCCGGTGACCGCTGCGGGCTGTAACAAGAAAAGAGAATGTATTCGTATATACATAATCTATATCTATAACAACATGTCTATGTATTCACATGTTTTCTGATGAAAGAAAAAGCCGGCTTGTGCAGTGTCACTTCCTACACAGCCTCCCATCAGATGCCCTAACCCAGGCGTCACTCCCCACTGAAGCCGGCCCATACAGCACAAACTGCGGATCATACCTTTTCTTGACGCGCAAAAGCTTGTCGTAATTCGCCCCAAAGTAGTCCTTCTTCCATTGCGCATCGTTAAAAGCCGCCTCGTTGATGTAGGCTCCGCCGCCGGGCGAGGCGGCCCGCAAGAGATCCTGGTGGGCACTCATGTCGGCCTGTACAGACACGAGCTGCGCCGTGGTCGCATCCTCCTTGTACACCATTTCGATAATCAAGTGGTACAGCGCATCGCGCCACGCAGGCAAGACTGCATTTGTGTCTGGCGCTCTACCCCCGCGCGCACGGTTTGCGTTTCCAGCTACTCCGTTCACAAACGGTCTCCCTCGAGAATTGGTAATGCCGCGAATGGCCTTGACGACTTCTGTCAGGTTGCTCTTGACGGCGTCACGGCTAATCAGGCGTCCGCCGATGGTCTCGTTGTTAAAGTACGATCCATAGGGTAGCTTGGGGTTGTACTTGAGATAGTGCTCATAGTAGTTGGCCTTGACGTTTTTGTCGAGGGTGTAATTGAACCCGAGCTGCCTCACTTGTTTCAGGAAGGGATCCAGGGCCGTTTGAACCTCAGCCACCCCGTGATCTGCATAAGTCACCTGGCTGAGCCCAAAGGTGGTGTTGGTGATGCGGTACACGCTGGTGAACCCTGGTAGTGTGTCGAGGTAAAGCAGGTGGCGATGCCAGGCGGCGACGACTTTCCAGTGCGCCTCGATGTTGCTTTTCGTTGCTGCACTCACTGTGAGCGACGCCCCAGAGACAGGCCCGTCGCGATGCGCGCGCGTTGTCACAGACAGGACAATACCGTAGTTGCCACCTCCTCCGCCGTTGAGAGCCCAGAACAGGTCAGCGTTTTGTGTTGGGCTGGCCACGAGATGTTTGCCGTGGACCGTTACGACTTCAACCTCGAGCGTATTGTCCGCTGCGAGGCCGTATGTGCCGAGAAGCGGCCCATGCCCTGCGCCTTGAAGATAACCGCCAGCAATTCCTACTGTAGGACAGTAGCCTCCCACAACCCGCAGGCCCTGCGACGCGGCCTTGGGATACACGTCGAATGCCTGCACACCTGCGCCGAGCTTGACAGCTGGGCCATTGTACCTTGCGCTGGTGTAACTAAGAAAGCTGATAGTCTTGAGATTGTGTGTCCAGATGGCCAGTGAGCCCTGGCCAGTGGATCGGCCCAGGTAGTCGTGGCCCGTGTTCTTGACCTGAACGCGGATATTGCTCTTCTTTGCAAACTGTAGCCCAGCAACAACATCAGCGGCATTGCTGACATTGATGGCGTACGAGGCGTAGTTTCCCTGCAAGCAAGGCGCCGAAGGGCTGGTAAAAGGAGTGCAGGAATTATTCGCCCAGTACGGTGACATGATGTTGACCGGATCCGAAAAGTACGGAGCCTGCTCTGTCCAGTGATTGGCGAGATCAGTGCAAGCGGCAGCGTCGTAGCCAGAGCCGTGGCAGACGTGGGCCAGAGGCTTGCCTGCAATTAGGCGGCCTTGCACTGACACGTTGAGCCGGTTCCATGATTCAAAGGACGGCCACTGGGAGTCTTGGGGCAAGTAGCGGCATCGAAGATTGTCGGTGTGATTCGATGCCTGATGCGGGAGAGACAGTACTAATGGCGCTAGAAGCAAGCAAAGAGACACAGAAGAGCGAAACATTGTCAATCTACCCGCGTCCGTCGTGCATTCGAAACACAATCAAGGTGGTATCGATGGAACCGAAGGCATGGCTTCTTGTGCATGTTCAAGTAATACTACATCAAACTGTTTGACTAGGTACAGCCGCACTTTGTTTAGATAGCGGACCAGGCTGTCGAGCGTCGGACGACGCCACTGACAAGTCAGTAAGCCTCCAGTCCCGAGGTGGACTATTTCATTTTAGTGCGGCTGAACCGTCCCCAGTTCCGCAGCGTATTACGAGCTCCCTGTTGTTGCTGATGATGCATTAGCCAGCATTTTTTTCATCTTTGGCTTATCCAACGGGCTGAGATCTGAACTGAGCTAATTCCATCTTGCGCTCTAGATCCATATGTCATCTTGGTGGCTTGCTTAATCCGTCTTTCGAAAGGTTTTCAGCTGTGAGCACGTAATTCCCATTACAGAGGTCGAGTAAGCAGATACGGCGAGCGGGTATTAGAACTGGCCGCGTATTTTCCATCTGCAACAAGTCGGTCGTTGAAATTTTGATCGACTATTTGCAGCGCGCTCGAGAAGCTATACCATAACATATAGCTTGCCGAAACATCCTGTTCCGTTGCGAACCCTAGCAAATGCACCGAGCAGCGACAGCGCACCCACAATGCCACAACTCTTGAACCTATCGGTACCAAAAGAGTGGAAAGCCATGACCGCAAGCAATTTCGTGAGCACGGCGCAACCTGTTCTCCAAACGCTACAGCAAGGACTGGACGACGCCGTCCATGTGTGGCGTGTTGACGGGCCGCTGTCATGGCCCACCGTGTATCTCATCACCACGGTAGTCTTGACATATTGGACCTACTTGGTAGCGGCGCGATGTATGTTGATATTCTGATTGGTGGCGATATGACTCGTCTGATTTCTCTAATCTAGTGTTCTTTCATCCATTGGCTGGCATTCCCGGCCCCAAGTTTGCTGGTAAGAGCAAGATGATAGTCCTAGAATAGAATGCAGGCCAGCTAACTGGGACAGCCTTGACGTATTGGTACGAGATATACTACGATGTCTGGAAGGGTGGCCAGTACTTTCGCAAGGTTAAGCAGATGCACGAGAAATATGGTACAGTGCCTTGTTTTTTTTTGTTTTTGTCTCTTCTTCGTTTCAGTGTCTGAGCAAAAGAGAATCCTGTCCTGCTGATAACAATTCACGCCTCGCCTTTAGGCCCTATTGTACGAATCAACCCCGACGAGGTGCACTTCAACGACCCCGAATTCATCGAACCGCTGTACCCAAGCGCCAAGCGCAAGACCAACAAGTCGGTCATGACAGGCCGCCGCACCGGAAGTAAAGTCTTTTACCCCCTTCTTTCACCTCACACCTTGACACAGCATGAAAGAAAGAAAGTGGCTTACACGTCCCGCCTGCAGCCCCCAACTCTCTCGCCGGAACCGCAGACCATGAGACGCATCGCCTCCGCCGCAGCACCATATCCGGCTTCTTTTCCACGGCCAGCATCCGTCGCCTCGAGCCCATTATGAAGGCAGACATGCGGAAGCTGCTATCTCGCATGCACGAGGCCGGCGAGACGGGCGAGGTGCTCAAGTTTCACTTTGTCCTCAAGGCGTGCGCCTGCGATATTGTCACCCAGTACGCCTTTGGCACGTCGTTTAACTTTCTTGGCGAAAAGGACTTTGCCGCACCGTATATCGAGGCTACCGATGTGTTTCACTTCTTCAACCACGCCATGTGTCACTTCCCCATTGTGGGCTACCTGCTCGGGGCATCGCCCGACTGGCTGATTAAGTCTGTGTTTCCTGGACTGACAGAAATGTGGAATAAAAAGACGGTATGTATCTAGACGCATATATATATTTATATATATATATATATGATATATATATGCGTCTTGGTTTCTTTAGGAGTTACAGGGTTAATAAACGGCAATTTGTAGATGTGGCTCGACGAGGTCGAAAAGATTCGCAGCTCGCCCAACCCGGAACGCATCAAGAGCACCATCTTCGAGGGCGTCCTCAGCAGCAAGCTCCCCGACGAGGAAAAGACGAATGCGCGTCTCGCGCACGAGGCCCAGCTCGTCGTCTTCGCCGGCCAGGGCACCACCGCCTACACCCTCAGCGCCGCCATCTACCAGCTGCTCGCCCACCCCGACGAGCTGGCCAAGGTGAAGAAGGAGCTGGCCGACGCCCTTGGCGGCAACGTCACCGACGACATCCCCTCGTACTCGCACGTCGAGAACCTGCCCTACTTTCAGGCGGCCATCCAGGAGACGCTGCGACTTCACCCGGGTGTCGTGGCCCGCCTGCCCCGCGTCTCGCCCACCGAGCCCATCGTCTACGAGGACAAGGCCCGCGGCCGCTCATACGTGGTCCCCGCGGGTGTCACCTACAGCATGACGGCACAGATTGCGCACACCAACAAGGCCGTCTTTGCCGACGCGGACAAGTTTATCCCGCAGCGATGGATTGACAACCCGAGGCTGGATCGCGCATTCATTGGCTTTGCGAGAGGCACGCGCAACTGTATTGGGTAAACTCATACCTTCTCTCTCCCTTGCTTTGGGATTCGAAATGCTAATATTAGTTGAATAGAATGAACTTTGCCAAGCAGGAACTATCAATTATTCTGGCAACAATTCTTCTCAAGTACGACTTGTACCGCGGCCAAAAGGGTCCCACGCTTGAACTGTACAATACTACCCGCGAGCGGGATATTGATTGTGTCCGCGACATGATTATTCCTTTTCCTGCGGCTGGGAGTCCTGGTCTTCAGCTCAGAGTTCGAAACTAGAGGGTTGTTATCGTGTGAAAAGAGACCGCTCAAGCCTCCTGTAGGCGTGAAGCCTCTTTACTTGGGATTATGATGGGAACAGCATTAAACTAGTCTAGTCTCGAATCCGTTGCGCCAGAATATATGTTCTAACTACCTGCAACTTATCTTGGAAATTCGAGTGCTCTTCCGTTTCCGAAAAATGCTGACGATCGTTAATGGGAGTTGATTGCCATGTATTGCTCTGTTGCCATGGCTCATGGTACCTCCACAGCGCCGTCATGTGCGCGGGTTGACATTACAAATACATTTGGTCAGATTTCAGTAGGCTTTTCTCCTGTGAGACGCCAACTTCAAGTTTCACTATATTACAAGGCCGCCATAACGTTCACTTTGGACCCGTTCGCCAAGTTCCTTATAGGCGCAATCCAACTCGCCAGAAACGCACAGCCAGCAAAACCCACGCCAAGCGCAAAGGTATCCTTGAGGGCGCCGAGATAGGCCTGAAGCACAAATTCAATATCGCTCGAAGAGACCTGACTTCTTAGATCCGATGCGCCAATTGTGACGATCCGCGCAGCATCGATACCTGGCGCAATACTCTTGAGATAGTACAGTAGACGATTTATAAAGGCCGACTGGCCAGCAGAGATGCACACTGCACCCCCAGTCATCTGGAAAACTACAGCTTGCATGTCAGCACCTAGAATGGAACATCGGAACACGAGGCCGGGTCGCTTACAAAGAATGATGGCTGTGCTGGCCGAAATATCTTCGGGTGCAGACATTGCTTGAGCAACAATGACAGGAACCTGAATGGCGAGGCCCTGTCCGGCGCCCAACAGCATTTGGTATCCGAGTGGGCGAGCCAGCGGCGTATGCATGCCCATCGTGTACAACAGGCCAGCTGCAATGGTACAAGCTGCGCTCCCCAGGGCCATGTAAACAGTATAATAGCCATATATGGTAATCAGAAAGCCGGAGATGATTGCAAAGAAGCCTTGTTGGTAGAAATTAGCGATGGGGCGCATATGCCGGCAGCCTAATACTTACAAGCTCCGAATATCAGTGGCAGGTTGTAGATGCCACTCTGCGCCGCCGAGTAATTATCGATGGACTGAAAATAAATGGGTATGTAATATGTGAAGAAAAAGTTCATCCCGTTTTGACTAGTCAGATAGGAAGTTAGCAAAGTTTATACATCCGGCTGGGGAGGACTGACAAAAAGGCGAAGCAGGCCACTCCGTAAATTACTCTCTTGCTCAAAATGCGAGGCACAAGCGAGGCTCTTTCGCCTTGCCATATTTGCACTGCAACAAACAAACAGCTCGCTACAACTGATACGACCAGGCAGGCAATTACAGACGCAGAGTCCCAGGCACGGCTGGCGCCAGCCCACTGCGTGACCAGAAAGAAGCATACCATGCTGACGATAGCCAGCGCCACCCCAAGAAGATCGAGTTGTAGTAGAATTTCGGAGAGCGATGCCGGCACTGGTTTTGCCGTGGTGGGAGGCCTGAAGGAAAATAAGATCAGAGCAAGGCTCAAACCTCCGATGGGGAGGTTGATGTAGAAACTTTGACGAGCAATTAGAACCCTTGTACATGTTCGGAAAAGTGCCAATTCTTACCACCATCTCCAACTGATGTTATCAGTAAAGACACCTCCAATCAGCGGACCAGCTACACTTGCGACGGCATAGGATACGCCAACTAGACCAGTGTATCGAGCTCGTTGGGCCGGTGGAACAATGAATGCGATGATTGTGTAAGTTCCGCAGTAGAGGCCAGCGCCTCCGACACCTGTTACGGCTCGGCCCACAATGAGAGCAGTGTTGTTTGTCGCTGTGGCTGTTGGACAGTCGCGCGTCAGTAAGACGTTCAGTTTCCAGGGCCGTGTCTTTGACTACACCCACCACAAACCAAGCTGCCAATCTCGAATACAATGCCTGCTGCAATATACGTCCACTTTAAATGGCAGTATCTGTATAACTTTCCCCAAAAGGATTGAAATGCGGCCAGCGTCAAGAAGAATGACGAGCCATACCACCCGACCTGGTCTATGGCGTGGAATTCATCGGTGATTTTGGGAATGGCCGTGGCAACTATGGTCTGCGTGCATCGGTCAGTATTCTCTCTCCGCGCATTCTAGCAAGAGCCACGGTTGCAAATTGAGCGTCGACTTGGGCTAGTTAGAGGGTGTTGATGCCACAAACCATATCAAGGGCTGCCTACAATCAGACGGTTAGCTCCATCGCTCTACACAACGATGATTACAATACAAAGCAGACGATTGGTGACTTACCAAAAACAAGCACAAAAGGATTCCCAGCACCACAAATGCTAGTTGCAGACCGCGTGGATAATCTTCATCTTTGGTTTCCACTAGCGGAGCTTCAGTTTCCTCGAGGTTCACAGGTGTCGTTTTCTCGGCCTCAACACGCTGTTCTGATGATACAGTGATGACACTCATGATGCGTAGGAAAGGCTAGACAGCCTAGCTGCAATGTCGCAATTCAACCGAGCCTTTTCCAACAATGGGCTCTCTTTTCCTTCTCTTCAAAAACGACAGAAATTCGGGACATCATTTTACAAGTGTCATAGATGAGGTGTGGTGCTGATAAGCTGGCGTGGTGCCTTGCCGCCAGGGCCTGGCAGCAAGAGGTGCGAGTATCCCCCCCCCCCTTACCTTCTCAAGCCAGTGAAGCTCGCTTAGAGCTGGAGGAACAAGCTTTCCACTTGGCAACCGCCTGGAGTTTAATAATAATAAGACTCTTGGTAATACACAAAGATCATAAGATAAAGCGCTGACCCGTCATGCAAGGTAAGCATTACGCACTAGACGCGATTGTGGTCCGGCGGGGTCAAGCCATCAGCCGCACGGCAGCTGTTGCCAGGAATGCGATTCGGTTCCAGCGTCCGGCCGGCAAGGCCTGGCTTGGAATCGTTTCCGGTACTAGACGGAATCACTGAATTGCGAACCCAGTGCCGTAAATTGCGATTATTCAGGGGCGCGGTGGCGGTCCAAGACATCGAGGGAGGACGCCAGAGGGAAGCCGGCAGCGAGGGCAGGAAAACAATTTGCATACGGGGGAACCCAGGACTGCAAACTGCAAAGTAAGCGCCAAGCACAAGCAGAGATGTCAAAATTGAGACTGAGGTTGTATTTCAGCTCGTAGAGGGATGATGACGGTGTCGTGTGAGCTGTGTTTACGCGCTTAGAGCCATCTCTCGTCCCTGGCATTGGTTCATGCGGCCTGAGTTTTCGACTAATAACGGTGTCTTTCGATCACCGCGCATCCTTACTGTTGAGTCGTGACCCTGCAGTGGAACCCTGTCCGCGCTCTCGATCGTAGCCTAAGGAACCTTTGTCGACTTGGATGAAGCCTCTGGACGTGACAGAGTTGCAGCAGGAGATCTGAAAGCTAAATTTGGATATATTCTATGGACATCAAAAAAAGTACCAAAGCGCAATGAACATACCGCACAGGACGTGAAGCTGAATATAGAGGAGCGCCTGGAACCTGCGAAGAAAAAAAGCAGTCTCGCACCCCAACAGCGATCTTTGCATCGCTGCATCGCATAGGCCTAGCATCTCAATATCCCAGCGGCTCCACGTTAAATGGCATCGGTTTCCCGGTATGCGGACACATCTTGGCTCGGGCCTTTATGTTGGCACCGCCCTGCATCAACAGCAATACACCCGCCTCGAAACGTCTCTCGACCGCGAGATGTAGCGGCGTCCAGCCAACATTGTCGTGAGCATCAATGTCAAAGCTATCTCGCTCATATTTATTCCAATGCTCCAGTAACGTTCTGAGGACCTCCAATCGACGATATAGCACAGCCCAATGCAGTGGTGACCGGCCTTCCTTGTCAAGCAGGCCGATGCGGGCACCGTGGGCCAGCAACATCTGCACAACGGGTTTGTTATCCTGAATTGCTCCGTGAAAGAGCGGTGTTCGCCCATTACTATCTGGACAGTTGATGCCGTCCGTGTCCTGTCTTAGCAGCATGCCGAGGATGCGCTCGCTTCCGCTCTGTACCGCAATGTGGATGGTACTTATCCATCCCTTGTCACTTGCGCCGCTACCGTCCTTCTCATTGCTCATCGTCTCAGTCTGAAAATTCTTACTCAGATCAGAGATTTGCGTGTCTATTATGATCTCACGCCGAGGACTTGGACCGTTCATACTGCTGACAGACGATGGCGGCCCTCCTTCGCCGATAGGAGTCCCATGCGATCGACCCGATGACGACGACGACGACGACGCGTACGAAGATGATGCGGTGGCCTGTGGCGTGGGCAATACAGAATAAGGCGTCCGCGCTGGAGTAGAGAAGGTGTGGTCGCATGATAAATATTGGCCTGGTGGTTCAGTAGGCAGGCTAGGCATGTCAAAGCAAGCATCAAATTTGCCGTCAAAGTACGTGTCCAAGGCAAAATCGTCCACCGATACTGTGGCTGGTGTCATGGGCAACCCATCGAGCCGTATCCCCATGTCGATGCATCCGAATAAGCCGGGCGAAGAGAACGTGCTGGAAGTGGGTGTCGTAGATGTGACTTGCGCGACTGCGTTGGATGATGATGGCCGCCGTGAATGGTGGCCGGAGGGGCGACTATTGGCAGTGGATGACGCTGCTTGGTTTTGAAGCCGCTTGTCTAGAACGTCACGTACCAAGACGTCCTGGTCAGCCTCGAAAATAGCGTTGATACTCGCAGCGCGGCTTACGACGAAACTTGCGTTGGGCGATGCGGTTTTGAACGCGACGCCGCTCGACGGGATCGGTGGGGAGCTGCACAGTGACATCCATTGTGCCTCTCGTGCACAGAATGATGATGATTTTTAGAGGAATTGGCGTCCCAAGTCGTTTGAAGATGAATCTCTTGTTGTATCATTAAAGGTTGATGATCAAGCGTAGGTGAGATATGGGTTTGTTTGTAGGCGGCCACGGATTAACTCTGTTTGCCCCACGTCGTGCCAACATACAAGGAACATATCATGGGCAGGACAAAGACGGCTCCCACAACCACGACTTCTTGATGCCGCACATTGGTTAACTTTGAACTAATTCAGTTAGGCAATAATCGATTATCTGGTGGCGTGCTGATGGCGCGGCGCAAGCCGGGTCTCTTGGGGTTGAAATTGCCTACTCTGCCTGGCCTCGGTATCCTCTGTCGAGCCATGGCGCATTTTGCACAAGCCCCTCAAGCCACCCCGACAACCGCCTACAGTTTCCTTTCCTTTCACCTGTTAAATACTTGATCTTTTTTTTTTTTTCTTGCCACTGCGCCCGGCCGTTCCTTGGCAAATCTCCAGCCGCACCCCGATGAACAAATCCTCAGCTGAGAGGGGTCGCCAACTACTTGATAGCTCCAATGACGAATGGCAATTGGAGTGGGAAAGGGTTCCATCAGCGGTGCGACAGTTTCGCCTGATGGCAGCAGGTACCAGCTATCAGCTGGGAGGTCGGACTAGCCTTGCGCGTTGATGACTGAAACGGCATGGCGTGCTACATACTCGAATCACTCAGGCACGAGGCATGCATGATAGGATTCCGGTGGCGATACCAAATAGTGAGGCTCTCAGTAAGCTCCAAGACTATAGACAAGACTCCCAAGATATACGACTATCGCACATGTATGGCCATGCAGAAGCAGGCAATAGCGTACCGTTAAGGCATGTGAATTCATAATCATGGTCGTATAAACTGACTAAGAATTTTAATGGGCACTGTCAGCTCTACTTCATTGCAAGCACTTTAGCGTCCCCTCCTGTGCAATTATAAGCCCTACTCGTGCCCGCCCCCACTTTGGCCGCCTCTTACAGCCAGGCAAGCTGGCTTGCAGAGGCACCCTCTCAAAGAGGGTGCTCCCCACCAAATTCGTCACACTACCAAATTCGTCATTTAGACGCGACGACCTCATAGAAGCG
>JAEIJG010000652.1:0-21981 GCA_037289395.1 Beauveria scarabaeidicola
TTAGCCGCCTAATAAGTAATATAACTAAATTCTAACCTAATTTAACTATATAAAGTATAATAATATCACTATAATAATTAAGCTAGAAGAGTCTTCCTAGTATCTATAAAGTGTTAAGAAGGCCTAAAAAGAGGCTACTAAATAAGATAATATATAGAATAATTATATCTAAAAAGGCAGCATTATATAGGTTAGTAAGGTATACGTAATAGTGGCTATAAGAGAGGAAAAAGAGCTTTAGAAAGCCTATAATATTATCTAATAAGCTAAAAGGGCGGCTAAAAAATAACGTTAAGTAGAGGAAAAGGCCTAGAAAAAAAGGAGACTTAAAGAGAGTGCTAATTTAGCTACTAATTAATATATTTATTTTATTATTTACTATTTTAGTTATTTAGTAATTAATTAAGTTATTAAGGCATCATGACACGTGTGTGTGTGGAGGTGTCGTGTGCGCGCTGGTGTCAAGCACCCATCACAGGATGTGTGGGGGCGTGGCACATGTAGGTGCAGGAGGGCGAGGGAGGGGGCTTAGGGGTCTAACCAACCAACCAAGTTGTAAATACTGGTAACTACCTACCTACCTAACTAGGTGGCCTTGACTAGGTACCTACGACAGAGGTGTAACTAGTAGCGCCGGCAAAGGCATGCTAGTGAATCCGAGTATGTAATTGCCAGAGTACCTATGTGTGATTATTCGCTGTTGCAACTATTTAGGAATTTGCTGGCCCGCTATCGTTGTACCCAATCCTCGGTGCCGCTGGCTACCTACCTACCTACCAAACGATGCATCCACACCAACGGATAACATGTATCGCAACATCTGGATCTCGCCACTGCAAGCCTGCGTTGCGGGGCATGCAGGGCGGAGCGTTGCGTTGCAGATGTACCGGTACTTGACTCTACTGGAGTAAGTGCCTAAGAACCTGCGTCGGCAGATCTGTTGCCATACTGTCTGCCGCGTTGTAGAGGTAGGCGGTGCAATTCCCAGCAGCGACGGTTACGGACAGCTCAAAAGCAACGTAGTAGCGCCGCCTGGTCGGCAGAGCTCTCCAAACTCCCAACCGTTCAAACCCCGCCTCCAAGCCGTGCCGGTTTCATGGGATGATGGGAGTGAGGCGGGCCACACAATCTGCGACCTCTTGACTAGGCTTGGGCGGTAGGGTAACGTCGAGCGCTAATAAAAGCCTGGGCCCAAGCTGGAGTGCAGAATACTGGTACAGCATCGAAAAGGAGGGGGTCAACGGGGGCGCTTTTTTTTACCTTACTCTTCATGGACTCTTTTTTCTCAAGCCCTTCAAAGCCACCACCAATGAATTGTTGTTCAAGCCCAGCTGTATTTTTTTTATGGGAGCACAGCAGTTGGCGAGACCATGCAGGTCGCCTGTACAACGACTCACCAACCTCTGAAGCACTGACCTACGGCTTCCAGCCACCTTGAACTCCCACAATGATGCACTACGGCAAGCAGTTATCAACATGCCTACTGGTACTCCGTACCGAGATCAGACTCAGTGCCTACACCGCTCGCGCTCGGCGATCTGTGTTCCCAATTTATCGGAACAAAAAAAGAAATTTGACAACCTTCTTCCTTGTCGATACTTTCTTTTTTTTTTTTTACCCTCCCACCCCCGCGGGGGACAAAACAGACCGCCAATGAGCCTCGACAACTGCCGCAGAAATCATCAGCTAGCTCCCTAGAACAAGGTCTAAAAAGTCTAAAATAAATATAGGTAAAATTCTTTAGCTACTAATGCATAGAAAAATCAGTGATAAAATTAAATAAGAGATGTCATACTAAGATGATTGCTCTAGTATTTCG
Organism: Beauveria scarabaeidicola; assembly: GCA_037289395.1. NCBI lineage: Eukaryota > Fungi > Ascomycota > Sordariomycetes > Hypocreales > Cordycipitaceae > Beauveria > Beauveria scarabaeidicola. The sequence goes on from JAEIJG010000652.1 coordinate 1,820, forward strand.
CTCTATCAAGCACGCTCTTCCGCAAGCCCATTTACCTCCCAACGACGACGGCACACAAGCAGGCAGTCTGAGCCCGCTGATTGGCACATATATCCGTCCGCATCGTCTAGGCGGCCCAATCGATTGAGTCCTAGCCTCTAGGTAGTCCGTCACTGGCCTCCTGTTTGCCACAACTACGATTTGATGCTACCCGGGAATATCATCTCGTATCGTAGCGTGCCTCTCCAATACCCGGCGGCGGCCTGCGTCCAATCATGCACACAGTTCGGCGATTGGTGTCGTGCTCACCTGAAGCTGAGTCTGGGATCACTGATTTGTCGACGTCATGGCTGGCTGAAAGCGCTGGCGGTTGTCTTTGTGAGGGTATCGCAGCGCCAGCTGAAATGCGCATCAGGGGCAAAGGATCATTGGATGCTGGAAGTGCTTAGAGAGCTACAGTGTACCACCCACCAGCTCTCGCCAATCAACCAACTACTTTGTTCGTGCCGTGCCGTGATGTGCAATCGGAACAAGTCTTTTCCTTCTCATCACAAACATATGCTGTTGCTGCATTTTCAACCGAGTTGGAGCCGTGGAACCCTGGCGTAATAGGTACGAATCTGCACCCGGGCCATGTTCCTGCCTTGGACGGAGAAACTTTTTTGTTTTGCAGCGGCCAACAATCAAATCATGGAATGTCTTCAAATCATGGAATGTCTTCAAATCATGGGCCTGTGCAACCGCAAAATGAACTTGAAACGTTATGCCAGCTTTGGCTCGCATGCTAGTGACAAATATTAGCTGGAGCAGATGGGGTGAAGCTGCTGCAAAGGCATCTGCTGCTACACGTGTTTGAGATGGTAGACATGTAACCATTGGCCAGTTGGCTTCCATTTGCTTTGGAATCAATTCACTCAATGTCAAACCTGTACGACTGGTACCTAGGTCAAGCTAGAACGTCCATCTGTCGCGAGATCTTGGATGTTGCTGGCCACTAACAAACCCTGCACTCGATCGCCTACCTACCTAAATTGATGCTTTTGGCGTTGTTTAGGTACCTAGGTACCTAGGTAGCGAGGGTAATCCCTGCAACGCCCACCTGCAACGCCCGCGAATCCTGCAGAAGAGCCTTGTTGCCTAACCCAAAGCGCCAGCCTCCAGGAGGGGGACGAGCTCAGACTTGGTCGAACAAACCTCAACCTTGGTCGAAGTGGGGCTAAAAACGGCAGAAAAATAATTCTCAAATGCAGATGCGTTGCAGCTGCTCTATACGTTAGTGGCCCCTTACTGCTCATATGGCCAGCATAGGCCTAGCATATGCCTGCTATATAGAGGGTTATCTAACTTAGTTAGCTACCTACCTACCTAGTGCTAGCTCTGGCGCTGTTGACTCTGTTGACTGCTCTGGCGCTGTTGACTGCTCTGGCGCTGTTGACTCTGGCGCTGTTGACTGCTCTGGCGCTGTTGACTCTGGCGCTGTTGACTGTTCTGGCGCTGCTGGCTCTAACGCTATTAGATACACCTTCAGGGCATATACCTCGTATATTCTAGGCATATGCCCTATATACTCTAACTTTTTATAAATTTAAGTGGTAGCATATGCATCGCAGCTGCAGAGTATACTCACCGCCTTTGTGTTTTTAGCTCCACTTCGACTAAGGTTGAGGTTTGCCCGACCAACCAACCCGCTGGATACGGTACTGTACCTTGCTGGCAATACAATTTCTGGGAGTACTCATCACGAAAGGAAAGTTCATTTCGGGGCTTGAAAAAGGAATAGTTCTATGCACCTATATTATTTCCCATAATCTTTCGAGGCTATTTAATTCTTTATAGATGAGACGCAGAGGGAACAAAACGGCGGGTTATTGCTACTTTGCCCCGCCACCCCCCAAACGGGCTAAATACGGCGCCATCCCACACCTGTCAGCAAACAAAACTTGCGGAATTTTGCAGCCAAATCGCCTTTTTTACCCCAGTCTGATACGGAGTCCTGATCTAGCCTCACAACAATCAACCCGTCATCCACACGGACCACCACTCTTCTTCCACACGGCCACACCCCAACTTTGCTGACTGCTCCGCGCCGTCGATGCCATCACGGCCCATGCTCACGGCTTGTGCTCATCCTTCTCCCATTCTTTGACCCTGCCACCAAGGCTGCCTTTTGCCTGCTGTTTTGTCTCGTCTCCCTCGCCACGCGATCGGCTGCCGCCGCCACCTCACGTCGGGTAGCTAGCTATTGCTGTGCAACCCTCCCGAGTCGCTAACTTGCAGTCGGATACCGTCTTACAACTCACCAGAAATTCACCTATCCGTCTGGCCTCGGTCGCCTCGGTCGCCATGGATCCATTCTCCCCCGTTCACCAGCCCGACGAAGGCTACTCGGAAGACCCTCTGAATTCTCAGGACAGTTCTGCTCTGCTTGCCTCCCTCTCCAGCTTCCAGTCGCCTTCCGACCTCGCCATGTGGATGGCACGAAATACCTCCATGTTTCCCACACCTGTCAAAGCCGGTATGCCGCTTCCTGCCTTGTCGCAAGAGCTGCTACCCTGCCCATGTACTAACGGCAACAGAACTCACCATGGCTTTGTTAGAACAGCTCCCGACCTCGACCATAGCTGGTATTGTTCAGCGTCTACGCCCGCGACTCTACATTGACTTCATTAATCATCTTCCCGCCGAGATTTGCCTGAAAATCCTATCCTACCTCGACCCCATATCCCTCGTCAGCGTCTTGCAGACATGCCGAGCCTGGTATGATTTAGCTCTGGATAGGAAGCTCTGGGAGCACCTCTATCATCTCGAGGGCTGGAAAGTCTTGCTCAAGGAGATAGAAGCGGAAGAAAAGCGAATCAACGAAAATATAAACAATTCCATCAGCCAGATGCAGTCTGCTGACGGACCTGTCAACAAGGTCCGCGCCATCATGAGCGATGACGACGAAGATATGGAAATGGTGGATAGCGAACGCATACAAGTTCACAAGGACAGCATCTCTGCACAGAGCCTTTTCGGTTCACCCGCCACCTCCTTCTCTTCCAGTCGCCGAGCCATTACGCCTCTGGGCGACGTTGACATGTCCAATTACTTCTCCAAGGGAAAAAGTGTAGACAGAAGCTTTGCGTCCAATGACGTCCGAGCAAAGCGAAAGGCTCCCGATAGCAGCCCCGGGCCAGCTGTTCCGCCCGTCATGGAGCAAGATTCCACCGCTGTCTTGCGGTCCAAGCTATGGACTTGGGACTCTTCCAGCTCCAAGCACCGTCTCAACTGGAAGTACTTGTACAGCATGCGACGCCGCTTAGAGTCTAACTGGGACTTGGGAAAGTTTTCAACATTCATGCTCCCTCACCCAGACTACCCCGAAGAGGGTCACCAGGAGTGCGTGTACACTATCCAGTTCGATTCGCGATACCTCGTCAGTGGCAGTCGAGACCGCAGTATGCGAGTATGGGACGTGCAAACCTGCAGACTTGCCAGGCCGCCACTTGTCGGGCACCATGGTTCTGTACTTTGCCTGCAGTTTGACGCAGACCCGGAAGAGGATCTGATTGTGTCTGGTAGCAGCGACTCCAATGTCTTCATCTGGAAGTTTTCCACTGGAGAGTTGGTGCAAAGAATAACCAGAGCGCACAGGGAATCTGTTCTCAATGTCCGATTCGACAAGAGGATTCTTGTGACATCATCGAAAGACAAGACGATCAAAATCTTCAATCGAAGGCCGCTGCGCTATGGCGACCTTGGGTACGAACCTGTTAGCTCGGTAGCCCACACCGTCAAGCTCTACGGATACGAACCTGACCTCGCACAAGAGCTGCCTATCAAGCCTGAATACACCATGATTGGACGGTTGGACGGACATAGTGCTGCAGTCAACGCAATTCAAGTCAAGGGCAGGACCATCGTCTCTGTTTCCGGTGACAGGTCTATCAAAGTCTGGGACTGGCCAGATCAAGTCTGTAAGCAAACGATCCCCGCACATGATAAAGGCATTGCCTGTGTCGAGTTCGACGAAAGACGCATCGTGAGTGGTAGTAGTGACTACGAAGTCTGCATCTTCGACGCACCCACAGGTCTCAAAGTTGCCTCCCTTAGGGGACACGCCAATCTAGTCAGAACAGTCCAGGCTGGTTTTGGTGACTTGCCATATAGCAAAATCGAAGATGAAGCTGAAGCACGGACCGTGGATGCCGAATACTTAAAGGCAATGGAAGCTGGAGAACTGGGTTGCGAGGCTGACCGGCGCGCGGCTCGTCGAAGCCGCCGTGCCACCGCTGGTAGCTCCAAACCTGAAGACATTCAAGTCTTTGGTGCCAAGGTACCTCCAGGAGGCGGTGGCGGCCGCAAGTACGGCCGTATTGTGTCAGGCTCCTACGATCAGAGCATCATTATCTGGCGACGAGACAAGGAAGGAGTGTGGAGGCCTGCACACCACCTGCGACAAGAAGAAGCAGCAGAACTCGCTCAGAGCCAACACGTTCAAGGCACGTCCGCCACGCAAGTTGCTATGCGAGCTGCGCCGGCAAACCTTCCCATTCATGGTACAGCGGCCGTTGTTCACCAAGGCATAGCCCAACCGCCTCAACAATCGCCTGAACCTATCTCTGGCAACCAGCGTGTTGCGGGCCTCTACATGGCCTATATCGACCAAGTTGTTCCTGCAGGCGTTGCTGCGCTCGAGCATGCTTTGACGACTTATCCAGCCATGCTTGGGTTCCACACGTATCTGCAGTCTGCGATCGAAAGAGAAGCCTCGCCACACTTACGAGTTCAGCTGCGCCAAGCCGTGACAACTGCGCTGACCAATATTCAGAATGGTCGCGTCCAACGGCCTAGGCGGGAGCCTTCCACCACCGCCTCAGCAGCCTCATCTACTGGTGCGACTGCTGGTTCATCAGGCGGCAGCACTGCTGGTATCCAAAGCCGGAGGGCTGAAGCATCATCCTCGGCCGCAGAGTCATCCGCCGTGGCGCAATCATTACAGCCATCGCAGCCACAGCAACAAAGCCAGCAAGGTGGGCAATCGGCCTCCTCGTCTTCAAGTGCGAGTCAGGTTCATGCTCCTGTTCCAACTTCAGCTGTGCCATTTCAAGCGGGGCAGGCTGCGGCTCCCACCCATCACCATCACCACAGACATCATCACCACCACCCGCATCTTACGCCCGCCGAGAACGCGCCAGCCCGCGTCTTCAAGTTGCAATTCGATGCTCGCAAGATTATTTGCTGCACGCAGTCGCAAATCATTGTAGGATGGAATTTTTGCAATGGTGACAAGGAATTGCAAGAGGCTTCACGATTCTTCGCCACCATTGACTGAGCTTATGGCGGTGCGCAGTCATTTTTTAGATTTCATTTTGGCATTTGGCATCAGGCGCAATAGGATACAGGAAAACGTATTTCACAACAAGCGTATTTCATGACAGGCGTTGTAACGAATTGATCTGCACATTATTACTTTGCAAAACGCCAACACCGGTCACGCTGCGCAATGTAAAATGTATTAGGAAACGGCGTTGGTACATTTGTCGGAGATATTGATAGCTGAAGAAAATGGATGAAAGTTGCAGATACAAGGCAAAGACCGCGCGTGGACCAGCATGGCTGATCGATTTGTCAAAATGCAAATTACAGTCAAGTTTCGTGGTCCAAACAGGCAATCGACGATCACCATCCGTGACAAGTGCGTCTCCTCGCCATTATCTACCTAGATGCTATGCGGCAGAGTAAAAACTGAAATGTCAGTCGCTAAGGTGAAACAAGCCAAACCCCCAAAACACCATACAAGAGAGACCCAAGAAATCATCCAAGACTCAACCGGCGACCTGCTTCACCTTGTCCTCTGTCTGCGGCGGCTCGTCCACAAACTCGGGCACGACCTCGTCCTGCAGGAAGCCCGGCAGGCCGCCCGCCAATTCCTGCTCGAGCTCTTGCTCCATGCCGAGGGCCTCGAGCTCGGCGTCCAGCTCGGTCTCATCGACCTCGTCGGGTATGTCGTAGCTGCGGGCGAGGCTGTCCTGGATCTCGTTGCCCATGTCGAGCAGGTCGGCCATGTCGTCCTGCATGCGCTCAATCTTGTCCACGTCAATCTTGCCGTACTGCCTGCGCAGCTCCTTGTTGGTCGTCTTCATGGCGTCGACCTGCGTCATGACGTTTTTCAGATTGTCCTGCATGCTCTGCGCCTGCTCCATATTCCACACCTGGCCCTCGAGCTTGTCCTTTTCCGCCTCGTACGCCTTGCGCTTCTGCAGCACCTTGAGCGCCTTTTGCTTGATGGCCTGCTTGCCGGGGCCGTCGCGCATGCGGGACAGTTTCTCCTGGTAGGCGGAGAGCTCCCCGTTGATGGCTTTGAGTTTCGTGTCGACCGAGGCGATGCGCGCGTCAATGTTGGTGATGGCGCCGTTGAGTGTCGGCTTTGGCCCGGCGGGTTTGGCGCCGAATAGACGATTCATGGTGAGGAGTAAACGATGTTTTGATATTTGGGATGTGAAGGCTTGGATGTCGTGATTTTCGGTGACCTGGGTTCGAATTCGAAGGATTTCTGGCGTTCTTTTGTCGTTGCGTTGGAAAAAATGGCAGCCTAGGCAGATGACGTTGCTTGTCAGGCCAAGTCGCCCACCGGCCCATGGAGGGGCAAGCTAGCTGCCCGCAAAAGCGCCGTAGGCTTGGCCCGTTGCTGCAGGGGACTCGATGAGTCAGCAAGCTCGCGCCGAAACCTAAAAAGAAACAAAGTTCCGAATCAAGATTAGCCTGCTTTTGTGCAACCCCAATGGGGCAAATTGTAAACAATAGTTTTGTGCAAGCACAAACAGCTCCACCGAACTTCAATGTCGTGGAATAGACAACTCACGCGTCGGTGTGCGACAAACACAGATTCTTGTTACTTTAAGGCCTATATAGTCTGTTTCTGCCCCCATTGACGACCACGCGCAACTTACCCCTTATTTCATACTGGACATGATTTCTCAATAATAGCCAACCGAGATTATTTACTTTCTTACGACGCGCATCGATATCCTAGCATCTTGAACTGAATAGACCTACCGCGTCTTGGGCCGCGAAGCTCCCACACTTCACAAGATGGACACCAATGCGCAACGACAAAACGGCTTCATTGCCGTCGGAACAGAGAGGTAATTATGCAGTATTGTCTCTTGAGACCTGAAGACTGATCAATTTTAGAATATCTTATAGCGTCCCCGAATCGTTCTTCCCGTTGCAACACGCGACTACGTCTTCAACAACGACAGACAGCTCAAAACCTGCGACAAAGTATGCTCTCCGTCACATCCTATTTTGAGTTGCACTAATCGAATAAAAAGAATATGGTCGAACCACTTGGCCGGTCAACGAGCCCAAACACAATACCGTGCGTGGTCGCGTGTCGAGATCCCATCACACTCGGCTTGCAACTTCGCCCGCACGGTCATGAAGCGCATCGGTCTTCCGATACCCTGGGACGCGACGGCTCAAACGTCCCCTCCACCTGTTGCACCAATTCACATAAATTTCCTCTTGCTTGCTGACGATGGCATGCCCACGCGCCGCGTTGTACGCCGCCTGGACTCATACGAAGCGTCTAGCGAGGAGTGGCAGGTGGAGGGAAAGCCCTTTTCAAGTTTGGAGATGCTTGGCCTACAATTGCAGGCCAAGGCCGAAGTTGCCGATTGCCTAAGGACATATCCGACGTCCACTACCCAGGCCGAAGCGCGACAGCGCCGGGATGGTCATTACGTCCAGACCATCCCTCAGAAGCGACGAACGGGGATGGAGCATAGTGCTGGAAACAGACTGGGCACATACATGAAGGCAATGGAGCTGCCAAAGAGCACGCCCCATTTCCGAATGCCTCGCCGACGATTCAGCCCCCTACCTCGTCCGCAGGCCACCAGCCCAACGCTGTCTCCCATTGCTCTTTTCACACCGAATAAAGAGCCCGTCACCCCGGCCGCTGTCATGGAACCGCCTCGGGACATGTCGGATGCGAAGTCGCCGACAAAGAGAAGTCCACGACACACGAGCCCGCCAATCAAGAACGACGGACCGCGCATCAGCGAACCTGCAGTCAAGCTGCTACCCGCGACGACGCCCAAGATTGAGCCGTCGCCCACCAAGCCTCTGTCTCCACCTCCTGCGACACCTTTGGGCGAAAGGCAAAGGCTACGCAGCATTTTGGCGACTCCGTCGACCTTTCCCAAGGCTGCGCCCTTTGGAAATGCGTTTGCTGGCATGCGACGACATTCCGCCATGCGACCCAGCGGCGCAGTGCCATTATTCCTGTCGCCTACCAAGCTGCTGGCTACACCTTGCCCGAGCTATCGTATCGTGAAGCGCCAGAACTGGCTGTCGCCAACGAAGCGCACGTTTCCTGATGCCGAAACGCCTTCTCGATCTGTTGCTGCGGAACCAAAGACCCCCCGCATCTTTAGCAACATTTCGTACATGACCGCCGATGTCCCGAGCCCCATTGCTTTCGTGTCGACGCTGTTTCCGGACAGCCCTGTGAAGCGGCCCGTTGACCTGCAATCTGCTACGCCACAGAAGCCGGCCGACTTTGAGTTCGGCACGGCATCGCCGGCGTTTAATGCGGTCACTTGGCTGAACAACGTTGACACGACTCCGCGACCGGTGGCAAGCTTAAAGAAGAGCTCTAGACGGCTAAGTGAGCCGCTGATTCGTGGCTGTTTGAAAGGGCAGAATCGCAGGCAGACGATGTCGCCGCAGAAACTGGGGTGCCAGGCTGAGGAGACGTTTGCTGGATTGCAGGGCCGGTCATTGGGTAACTGGTCGTTTAATCGCAGACAAACAATCTCTCCGCAGAAGCTGATATTCAACGGATCAGATGGCCTGTTCTCCCCGGCCAAGAAGACTGGCCAGCCTTTGACGGCTTCTGTGGAACTGAAGTCGTCTCCTTCACCAGGGCTGCACAGGGTGCAAAAGCGCCGCGTAAGCTTCGGTAGCAAAGGCCGAGCTGCCTCGCGACAGGCGAAAGAGGTTGTCAAGATTGATATGCGGCAGAACTCCGATATTTTCGGTAGTAAGCCCGTATTGCTTAGCGCCTCCCCTGGCCTGGGTGCGGCACTTCCCAGCATCACCGAAAGCGGACATGAGGTGGAAAGCTCTGATGAGCCTGCTAAGCCTCGCCTATTCTCCCCCTCCGTCAAGGCGCAGTCTCGGAAAGCTGCCGAGCAGACTGCCTGTCCGCAAACACCGGCAAAGCTCAGTCAAGTAGCGGTCCAGGACGCCTCGCCCGTACCTAACATGGGCAGTTCAAAAGGTGCTCTAGGCATCTTTGAAAGCCTACCGGCCATCGAAGCTCGTCAAACCTCTATTGAAGAGCCCAAAGAAGTACCCGGTGCTGAGCCTTGTGCTATTTCACAAAGCCCGAGCCCGGTCACTTCTACTCCTGGTTCATTCTTCCCGAGGGAACAGAAGCTTAGCCCTAGCCCGACGCTGAATCTGTCATTTACTCCGGTTAACAGCCGAAGTCCGAATGCAGTCGAAGCAAGTGTGCTAGCAGAGGAGTCGATCCCGGAGAACCCCCTGATAGTCACAACGGAGATTGTGGAAACTGTCACGGCCAACTCCCACGATTACGATAGCCCTGGACGCGACTACATGAGGGAGTTTATAAGACGCTCGCGTCCAAAGCGTCCTTCCACGACCGAGACTGGTTCTCCAGTAGGCATTGCGATCAAGCGCCAGCCGTTGGGTGCTAAGAGCCCCAACACTGAAAGCCCAAGCAAGAGCAAGCGGAAGCTCGAGAAAGAGCATGACGAGCATGAGTCACCGCTTAAGGGAGCATCCGACGCATCACCCAGGAAAGTACGACGCTATAGCAGCAATATTTTCGGGAAGCGTACGGCAACGGGAGTGGACGGAGATGAGGACGAGCAGATTGAGACCTTGGATGTCACAACTGCGACTGACGCCGCAACGAACGCCGAGGAGCAGCATGTCAACACCGAGTTGGACAGCAAATCTAGACGCTCCTCTCGACTGCGAAATCAGACGCGCCTGCCATCTGCCAAGTCGGCTATCCCGACTCCCATCAAGCTTGGGCGGAGCAGCGGTCCGATGCTGAACTCTGCTGTTCGCAGCGAGCAGCAGGACCTCAAGACTCAGACTCGCAGAAACACGCTCAGAAACAAGGGAAGATCTGAACAGCCTGCCCAATTCCTGGCTAGACAACAGGTAGAGGGGCAAGCGGAGCCAGAACCCGCGGAGCGCGATTCTGAGTCGGACAAGGAACGACGCAAATGCGTCAACTGGAACAATCCCTTGGCCATGTACCAGGAGGAAGTCCGGAGGAAGGAGACGTGCACGCCGAAAAAGGGCAAGTCTGCGAAACCAAAGACGGTGCAGATGAGCGGCATCGCGAAGCCCAGCACACGAGCCAAGACGACGGCAGACAAGGAGCGTACTGCGCGCCTGGCCGAGCACTTTGGCATGGTGTCTAACGGGACGCCCGCGAAGCCGCAACGGTCGACACGATCGCGCATGAGAATGTGAGCATCATTGATGAATGTTTAGAGCATCATGAATAGAAACGTGCGCATTTTCTCATGATACTAGAAATAATTGGCGTTGGATGCTGGATTTTGGCAGGGCGACAATGGAAAAGGCAAGGAGCAGAGGAAGCAAGGTTTGCATTGCATCTGTGAGCGACATGGGCGTCATTTCTTCGAGTCATTCACGGTCTTCTCTTTATTGGAGAGTTTTATTATTTTCTTCTAATACTGGGTTTTCCACTCACATGCTGGAATAATTCTACCCGCCTAGCATCGCATCTGGAGTTTGGAATGTGTGATATATGAAGGGAAAGGACAAGGAAAAAGATGACAGAGGAACAGGTCAGACTGATAGTTTAGCGAACATGGCCTTTGTTTGAAGAATGAATTACCTTTTTTGATTGCAAAAGTTGATTGTCCAACTTGACGAGTTGTAGCCAGCGCGTGGCTAAATAAGTTGGACCGTGACACAAGAAGCCCATTTACCGCCGGCGCATTGGCAGGCGATTGTACAAAAAGTGACTTGATGGTGTCCTGTAAAATGCCTCTTCTACCTCCGGCGCCAAAGCGAAGATGTACCATTTTCTTGGCGGGCCGTAGCACGGCGCGAAGCGCTGAGAGCACAACACGAGGCGCTGACAAAGAGACGAGCCGGTAGGTCATGAATGTATTGGCGATTTGTCTCATCATATGGCACCGCACGACGCTGGCCGCCAAGAATTGTGACGAAGCTGGGTCGCCTTTCACTCTGTAATACTGCGGACAAGCTGTTGGGCGGGATAAGCGTATGGGTATGTGGAAGGCGTGAGGGCGATTTTCTGGGTACAAAAGGCGCCTGTCCTGCCGAGTTCAAAAGACCTTTTTTTTTTCTTTTTTCTTTTTGAAATCAATACCATTTTTCAATCTTTCTTCCCCGCAAAATATATTCATTATTGTTGACAAACATGGTCTGGTGCTGCGCAGAACTGTATAAAGCCAAATACAAAAGGAAGGAAGCCCTTGTTTTATATTACGGCGAAAAACCAGGATCAACAAATAAACTGTTTGGCAAGATTCTTTTTTATGAAACACGTAAAAAACAACAAACTCTCGTGGTGGTGGACGTCAACAACTGGGATGACATCAAGAACCTTGTCGGCAACCAGTGCGAAGGTATTATCGGGCAAAGTTCAATAAAGAACCTGCCAGAATGCTGGAATGCCGTGCTCGATCACCCCCCGGGGCCCAAATGGGTGGACGCGCTTATCCAGAGGTTGAAGGAAAAGGGCTGGTCGAAGGATATGTGTCTGATGGATGGCATATACGTTGGTTAGTAGCTAGTGAAATTGATGGGAGTTCATTCTATAAATATTACTGTCATTAAGATTAAAGTAAGGCTTATCTATTATGTATATCGGGGGAGGAAAAATAAGAGTGGCTAGGAAAAAACCTCAGCTCTAAATAGTGAGTTCACTATTATTCCGTGATTATCCCTAGGGCAATTGAAATAAATGTTAATATCTAGAGATGACCGATTAAAGTAATCTATAACTCGTTATAAGATATTATAACATGGCAGGAACCATTCTTAACGAAGTTGTAGTATAATACAGCTAACAAGTCTCATCTTGGAGGGCATTTATACAGGGACTAGCCTTAGTGCCTCGTGTCTCGTTTTCAGTCAGGCGTAAGACGCCTTTTCCTTCTTCTCTTTAGCCTCCCTGGCGGCAAAGGGAGACGTACCTTTCTGACGTGCCCTAGCACAGAGCGAAGCGCTGGGAGACCAACGCGATACGCTAAAGGACGAGATATCATGGGAGGGTGATACAGGAAGATGTGATCTTGGCGTTCCATGTATAACTCGAGGAAGAAACGCCAGTGACTGTGATGAAAAGAGACTACCTGCTACTGTACATTATTACCAGGTGCAGAGATGCCGGGAGATGGAAAGAGCCTTTCTTGAGATATAAAAGGGACCTACCCACTGAAGGTGGCCAGAAAAGATTAGGTCTTTGGAATGCTTTTATGATTTCTACCTTGAGGAATAATATAATAAAACAACAAGAAAACAATCAGAAAACAACAAGAAAAATAACAAGAAAACAACAAGAACCATCCTAGTCGACAAACATGATAAGCAACCTGTGGGCGTGCCTGCTGCCTGCTACCAAGGCCTAAACCCGAGAAGTGCAAAATGTACAAAGCCCATATCGGTCCATACGACGGCTTCTTTATTGAGTTCAGGGAGGCACGAAGTAGAAAACAGCTGCTCGATAAATTCTATTACGAGGATTCGGATTCGAATAGGTTCATGGTGGCCTTGAAGAATTATGAGGATGACTGGTTTCCAACCTTTACGTAGGCTTGGTACGTGATGAACGTCGACTTCGAATATGCCGGCGGAGATTCGATCAAAGATCCCGGTGTTGGTGTAGAAAACTTTTGGGCTGCATGGGAGAAAGTTAACGAGGACCGCAAGAAAGAGCGAAAGAAGAGGGAAATACAAAGCGCACTGAAAGAGCCACAGGCAGGGGAAGAGAAAAACGAGGTCGACCTCGAGGATCCGGGGGATGATTCAACCCTTTGCAGCAGTGCTTAAGAGAACTTGTGGGCTAGATTAGAGAAGTTCTACCGTGAAGTACGAGGAGAATCGAAGTGCACGGGAAAGGAGCAGTGAGACAGGCAACGAAGCTATCATTGAGCATTCGATGCGTGTATAGGAATTAGGAGGGAGTAAATCTCAAGTAGATATGGAGGCGCGAAGGTATGGATATAGGTTGGGTTCTCTACGTTCCACCCACCATGTACCGTTAGACGGCGACTCCAGTGTGTGCCAGGTACTTTGCCGGCATGACGGCTATTGAATCGCCTACAAAGAATACCAAGCAAGGGACCCTCAAAAAGTATAAGTGCACGGCAATCTCATCAGATCTAGAACTGAGACCTATGAGTCCAGAAATTGAAAGCCTCCCTCAATACATATGCCACATTAATAAAAGCTCTGGACAAGACGTGACAATACGGCAAAAGCAACGCTGTCATTAATCTACGGTACTTTTAATAACATGTAGAAAATTGGTCTTCTCTCCAGCCCCGATTCCCAGCGAAAGCGACGCGAAAGAGCTGCCTGCGAGTCTGGGCTGAGGGGCCCAACGACGCCGATCGCTGCAGAGGCTTTCCCTGCAGCTTCGAGGAGTATGGCGGAGCAGACGGATGGGGATACAAAAGTGGTGGAGAGGCGAGAGTTTGTATACATTTGCAAATACCCAGCCCATAGAGTCCGTGCAAGAGGAGAACTGACGCAGTAGTTTTCTCAACGCTGGTGGGCAGTCGAAAATACGCGCTTCAATCACGGCGACAAGCTCAAAAGCCACCATCTGGCAAATCATGGCGGGACTCGGACATGATGAAGGGAGGGGAGTTGGATGTTGATAGAAACACGAGGTCGTTGGTGGCAAAGCTGGCCGCCATCTTTGACAGTGCAAAGCAGATGCATAATTTTAGGTGAATGTGAGAGTGACAACACCCCCGATATGTGTGTACCGCTGAATCGACGCCTTGTCTCATTGAATTGGCTCATATTGAGTAATATTGATAGCACGACAGATTGTGTTTATAACTTGTGTGCGCCGCTGACTCGGGGGGACATGTTTGCGTTGCTGTGCTACTTGGTGTCACAAACAAAGATGCACGTCGAGGGGAAGCTTCTGGTAAAGAATGCTATCTTGTAGGGCGAGCGTTCAAAAACTATAAAAATGTGTCTCCAACTCAAAAAGAGAATTGATTATCCTCAAACAGAACAGCAGTCATGGACGACATTGAGCCATTCCAAGTCCCGTACCAGGCACTGTGGCGCATCAAGCACGACGACAAAGACGGGCTGGCGTTTGAGTGGCCAGATGCGCCAATACTCGTGCTCCTCTATTGCTGCGCCTCGGCGACCGAGTTTGAACAGGTGCAAGAAGTGGCCGTGGCAACAGTGCCCGCAGGCCGCTCCCCCGTGGGATGGTTCTACCACATGGACAGAGAAGAGGTCAAGGCCGTCTGCACGAGCATGAAGCCTCCCGTGGGCGCTGTCAATGCCAGCGACTGGGTATCAAGTGTGACGGGGTCGCTCTCCGAAAAGAGCATGATATTTTGGGAGGGCGACAGCGAAGAGGACCTCATTGCGTTTGGGGCCCTTGATCCGGTCATGATCCCGGCCACTCCTACAGCTGAACAGGAGAGCGGCTCGCCTATTCAGCCCGTCACGCCCGACAAGGCTGTCAGCGATGCTCGGCTTGTGGTCGACAAGGAGAGTTTCTCGCTCGCTTTGCCTAGAAAACCTGACGTGATCCTTAGTAGGGCTGCTGCTGAGCCCGAAAAGGAAAGCTGCTTGTTCGATCCGTTCATTACGCTTGACCAGGTGGTTGCCGAGGAGCCGGTCGCCGCAAGCAAAGAGGCAGAGCAAAGAGACGAAATCACCTACAGCTCGACACCAGAGGGCTCACAGGGCTCCGAGGACATGGAAATCGAGTGGTTCTAGTTCTGCTCTGGCGAATGTCACCGGTGGAAGCAAGTTCTTGGTCTCTGCCCCTGCCCTATTTACAAAGGAAATAGGACAAGGAGTTGCGCGTAGTCGTCAAAAAAAAAAAAAAGACTGCCTCACCCCCGGACTGCAACTCAATTTGCAAAGTCCTCGTTACAGGAAGCCCTGCATAGGTGCTCTGCGCGAGAAGAGCGACACGAGATTCGAGCCTTGGTACAGGAGAGATACCAGCACTGAGATCAACACCTTTGGAAGCGCAAAACTGGGGGTAGCCTGAATTGATGAAGCTTCTCTGTATGCCTTTTACAAACCTTGAAATAACACCAACCCTTCTAACAATAACCTAGCAGTGAACATGCATTCGACGCTGACGGACATGGGCGACCGACATCGAGCAGCTCGTTAGGCAGGCTGCTGCTTCCATGGAATGCCCTCGCGTCTAAGCGATACTCAGGTACGTAAATATAAAAGTACAAGAAAACGTGAAATGAGACTGGGAGCCCTGAAAGTGTATCGGAGGGCGCTGCCGTGGGCCTGAGCCAACGCCCTGTGGAGGAGTGAGAAGAACGGAAGGAATTACGAGGACGGACAATGGTACATAGAATGATGATCACATTATACGTCAATTGAGAAAAGTGACAATGAGAATAAAAGGAAAACTACAACCGCCCATCACCAACGTTTTGTCCTCATCCGCTGTACTGTCACGACGACTCTTTTCCCTCCACAAACCCTCAAAAGCCAACCATTTTTGCCTCGCGGCTGAGAATTTCGGCTGTCTAGTTGACCTTTTGAACCGGCAAGCTGGAAACCGTTTAGACTTTCTTCTCTACCCAAGGTATGATTGCAAGGGCCCATCGTCACTTACTCGGCGCCGAGGAGGTGCCGCCACTGGAGCTCGGCCTCCATGATGATGAGGTCTCTTCTGCAGAGCTTCACGATAATTTTATTTACCCAGTCCTTGGGCGACTTCATTCCCTCTGTGAGCTGGAGATGGGAGCAAACGACGGCCACCCTCGATACGTCCTTTTCGAACAGTCTCGCAATCCTCGTGAAGGTGTCAGGGACCGTCTCGCACGGCGCAATGGCCAACTCGAGCTTGCCGTCCGGGTCGCTGATGAGGTATTTGTAGAGGGTCATGTGCCCGTCTGGGAATTCGAGAATGAGGTGGACTGCGCTCTTTGATGAATCATCGCAGATGCTGCACCACATGTCGAACAACATTGTGGGCGCTGATGCTCTGGCATGAAACTGTCATGTAGTCGCCCGTTTTGTAGGAGCCAAAAAGAGCTGTGATTCATGGACTGCCACAATGCCATCTACAATGGCATCTACGCCTGAGTGGCCTTGCGGTCGCGCCTACCCAGACGAGATATGATGCTACCATGGCTGCGAGACGCCGTCCGTCACTTCTTGTTTTGGGTTTTGCTATTCAAAAAAAAAAGCCTCACGAGCATAAAACGCCTGCGATTCATGTATTACAAGTACATGCCGTGAATTTTAATACCTGTGCGCCACGGTGAGAAGCACCTGAAATACGCGCTGCTCAGTGCTTGTTGCATGCTTCTCGTCATTCCGAGCAGCCGTACTACCAACCCCCTTACATGGTGGATTCCGGAAAACGAGAGGCCATGTAATCATTACTTGCGGGACTTTGCATAACACGGGTTTAGGCATAGTAAAATTGTGCACCCGCCTGAACATACTGGCTTGATCTGTTGTGTCATGGTGAATCATCGCGTAAGAAGAGGCCTACCCGGCACATTTGTTGTACCTGGAGAGTCAATTCTGCCAATTGTTTCCCCATCAACTGGCCTGGCCTATCCTAAATGCTGCCCATAGGAAATTCCTGAGATGGGCCGGTTGTTTTCCTCCCGCCATATGTAGACAAGATTCGCGCTGGGAATACACGGCCAACTTGGTCCAGCCCTAAAGTGAAGTGTGTGCTTGACTACATTCCATTTTTATTGCTGAAATCTCACTGGGAATCTCACTAATATCGTTAATAACAGTCCTTGATTTGTTCTTATGCGCACGCACCAAAACTCCTCTGTAGCTTCTTCGTGCATAGAAGACGGGTGTGTCACGGTGTACAATTGCGCGAAGAGGCCGCGTGACAAAGAATGAGGGAAACACAGCTACTCAAAGACAGCCTTTTACATTAGAAAGAATAGTCTGTGGATTTTACACACACAACTTCGCAGTTTGACAAGTGACACGCACGTGTATGCTTGGTGTGCTTGGGCAGCTTCCAGATACGGTACAATTGGACGAGGAAAATAACGGAAATAAAAAAAGAAGAATAATGAAAAGAAGCAAAAAAACGGGTCAAAATAGAATTGACCATTTTCAGAAAGTACAACTTGACTGCAGTCTAGGCCCTAGTTCGCAACGGGAGCAAAATTCCCTTGTTCTGGAGAATCTTGATTGTGTCCTCTGCGTAGTTTTTAAAGTAGTTGTTGAACCACCCAATCTCATTATCCTCCTCAATCTCTGTCCTGAGCGTCGCCAGAGAGATTCCCCTCTCCGCAGCAGCCCTCTTTCCCTCCTCGACGGCCTCTTCGAACCACCTGAGCCACGCATTCCGCGCGGCCTGCTGATCCTTGTCCGGCACCGCAATGAGCGTGCGCAGCTCCGACTTTGCGTCTTCGGCACACCTGTGGTCGACCATGCCGTACACGGCAGACTCGATGCCGTCGAGGAGCAGCGGGTTGTCGACCTCGTCCTCCCAGTGGCTGTGAAAGAGGCCGTTGCCAAACGACCATTTCTGCACCAGGGCTTTGGGATCGGTGCGGTTCCCGCAAAAGATGAAGAGGATCTTGCTGGACTGCTTGTCCGTGATTCCAGACCTTCTTCGCAGATAGAGCTTCAGGTAGATTGTGTTTGGTCGCGAAGAGGACGCCATCGAAAGCTGGGCCTGGTTGAGATGAGGCAGCAGGTGGTGAGTTGGTTGGTGACTGCGCGCTCTGACTTTTCTTCAAGACGGCGAACAAAGGGCGCAGTATATATAATACTTGACTGAATCGACGGGTGTTTGTCACAGCCGATCGAACCTATCGTCGGTAATACACGCGCCGTGTATTACTTTTGCCCCGTCCGACACCGGTCAAGAATGTAGCGAACGTGTTTACCTCGTCGCAGTTTCTCTTCTTTTTCGACGGAAAGTCCGATGAAAAAAAAAAGAACCCGCTCAAGGGAATCGAAAAATGGAAATGTAAAATAAAGGTCGATGCGAGGATCGAGGTCTCTGTATAAGAATGAGGGGAACCGTAATAGATAGAACCCAATGACCTTGACGCTCTCTTTGTTCCCCCCCCAAGTTTCATCTGTTTGACAGGTTCGACGATTCTTGTTCTCTCGAATCACTCGACCATTGTGATACAATTGGATAGGATGCGTATAAAAGGGCGCTGCCAGACTCAGTCCCTCTGGGTGGTTTCATCATCAACATTAGCAAATCTGCAGACACTCCTCAACCCCCAACAAAAACACCTGCATCAAAAACACCCCTCAAGCCGAAATCATGCCTGGAACCTCAGACTACCGCAAATTCTGGTCGAACCCCTACATTTGTCATGCAAACGGGAGCCTGACCATGACCCTGGAGCACTCGTCAAAGAGTGCCGGCGACGGTCGTCACTACATTCTCGACAAGAATGGTGTGCTCGAGATTCGTGACCTGGAACCCGGCTTCAGGCCGATTATTGGGCCTTTCTACTACTTTCTGGAAAAGGACCGCGCAAAGGTGGAGGAGGTTCTCAACAATGTTCCGCCTCCAAGGGACGGGAGCGTGCTGCTCTGGGCCGGAGCAATCCTGCTGGCCTTGGAGTCCAAGGGTCTGGTCAAGAAGCCTTAGAAGTTGGGAGCATAGTCGGAGATGTTGCCTCGGTGCCCTGCATATACGGGAGCCATCAAGCGGGCAGAGGCTCTTGGTAGAATTAGTTCTGAGAGAATGATAGAAACCCAAACTGCAACTCCTTTCTTTCAAGAGACCCATGTTCCTGTGACTTGGTCAATACCCAACTTGTAGAGCTTCGAGACGACGTCGTCTTGCACAAGTCACCTGGCGCTTTTTAGAGATGGAGCTTCTTGGGCATCGACGTCAAGCTATGATTCCGAATGATTTCCAGGCCGCGCCAGCACCATGGTTCCCCATGTTTCTTCCCAACCTGTAGGCGTCATGCTCGCCACGGGCAGTCATCACCTGCAATATTGCCCAACACAACAAAACCTCATGATGGGCGTCCTAGAATCAAGGAGACGCCGGGCGACGCATGCCGAGTAACACAAGCCCGCACAAACTTGCCCTTCCATCACTACCCAGCCCAAGGCTACACGTGCAAAGTGATGCGGTGCAACAGCACGGCCACGGCAACAAAAGCCTAACTGATAGCCAAGGCGATTTGCAGGAAGCCTCGCTGCCATGAGGGGGATCTTTCGCACCTGCTCAACCGCCATGCTCGATATCCATTCATTCGGAGAAAACGGTTCCATTTCCACAAACGCAAAAAACACCCGCCTCCAGAACTGACCCTGCCCTGGGCTAGAACAGCGACAAAATGGCAGAGTGTCTAGTCTTTCAAGTCATTCTCCTCCGCGAGGGCCTCGCCCTCTTCATCGAGTACGAACCCGTCGGGAGCAGCAGCAGCAGCAGCGGCGGCGGTTCCATGTTCCTCTTTGCCGGGACGGGCCAGGAGCCGCGCTGCGCCGTCGGCGACGTCGCGACGAGCCTGATGCGGCACCCGAGGTACGCCGGGTGCAAGCTGCTCGGGTCGATGCGCAGGGACCGGGTCGACGAGGCGTGGGCGCTGTGCCGCGCGTACGTCGAGGACGAGAGGCACAAGCACGCGTGCGTCACGGACTGGTGCGTCGCGGCGGCCGCGATGCTCGAGGAGCGGAGGGTCGTCGTGGCCAACAAGTGGTGGCTTCTGCCGCAGCGCGCGGAAAGCTCCTAGAATGGCCCACGCCGAGGGGTGGTGGTGGTGGTGGTGGTGGTGTTGTTGAGATGGGCAGAGTTTATAAGTTAGCGAGGTCTTTGCCGTTTTCTACTCTTGTTCGTTTCCTTTGTTCTTGGCTCTTTATTGGTGCGACTCTGGTGAAGCCGCGCGGAAACGCGGCCCGGACGGGAATGGGTTTGGATGATACACCGGGGGGGGGGGGGGGGGGGG
>JAEIJG010000653.1:0-21977 GCA_037289395.1 Beauveria scarabaeidicola
CTATCACTAATCCTCTTTATCCTCTTTATAAGCTTACTATATAAAGCCCTTAGGGCGGCCCTAGGTCTATATATAGTTAGCTTTATAGATAATATAAACCTACTATATATAGGGAAGAGCTATAGTAAAATAAAGTCCTAGCTAGAAAATGCCTAGGCTATATGTAAAGGCTAGGTAAGAACCTATTAACTAAGTTTCTCTATACTAAAGTTTAAGCTACTATACTTCTAACGTAGGCGAGCCCTAGATCTAGGCCCCCTTATACTTAGGGGCGAGGTAGTAGAGTTATTAATAGACATACGTCTCCTTAGAGTAATATTATTAGTAGGGTTAGGATAGCGGAAGTAGGTTAAGTCCGCGTTAAGGAAGGTCTAGTCTACACTTTAAGCCTTATAGCTAATAGTAAGGAAGTTATAGGGCCTAAGGGTTAAGGAAGCGAGAGATGTCTACCTCTAGGGAATTTATCTAATTATATTATTTAGAGTAGCGGCGTGGCATAGCCCCACGGCCAGCCCCGCGTAGGGCCCGGCTAGACCCCTCTGAGAGCTATAGGCGAGGTGCCTAAGGGTGGTTAGAGGAGCCTTTAAGGCCACCCCTACTTACTATATAGAGGCGGAGCTTAGTATACTACTAGTAGACGTCTACCTAATAATATAGAAGAGTAGAACCCTAAACTAGTGGGAGGCTAATAGGGCCGCGGCCTAGCTTTAGCACACTACTACGTGGGTGTTATCCCTAGTCCCGCTCCGCTAAAGTAGTAGAAGATAGATCTTACTACTAATAAAAGACCTTTACTAAAACCTACTAAAGATAAGTAGGGGGGTACTAGAGGGGGACTAGCGCGCACTTAAGGCTTAGGCTAACTAAATGTAGAGAGTAAAGTAGGAGTATAAGGAGACTAAGAGCTAGAGGCAGGTAAGATAACTAACCTTATTCTTAGTCTATAAGCCCCTATAGGCTAGGCATAGGGCTAGGGTAACCCCGCTCCTCTACTCACTAAGGTATATTAGCTCTATTATAATATAGCTGCGGATAAGAAAGATTAGGCTAAACGCTTTCCTCTATAAGTAATAAGTGCCTAGATATAATATAGGGACATATTAGTGCGGACGCGGGGTAGAGGATATTTATTATATACTTCTCTAGTGTAAACTTATAGGCTAGCACTATGCCCCCGCTACGGCGCCGCTAAGGGACTAAAGAGACGTGCTTCGCGCGCTTAACCACCTAGTTAAGAGTAGGAAAATAGTAGAATAGGTGTATAACCTATAGAGGCTAACCTATATAAACGTCAGACCTAGGGCGGAACCAGGACAGGATAGATATAGGGCAGGCACGGAGTAGACGGGGAGGAGCTAAGGCCTAATAAAGGGGACACCCCCCCCTGAGGGGGGAAAAATGAAAATGATTAGGAAGAGGGGCCTCACTAGCCCCTACTAGGAACTAATATACGATTAGAGTTAGATAGAAAAGTAAGGGTTTTCCTCTAGGGAGTCTAGTTTTTCCCTTACTTATAAAGATAGCGGGACTAGATAGGTATATATAGGCCTAGTTAGTGTAATTTAATAACTATATATTATAAAGGATTTAAAAATAGAATAGTAAATATACTTAGCTAAAGGGAGGACTTAAAAATAAAAGAATAAGTAAATAATATACCTTTATTATATATAACTAAAGATAAGAACCTTATATTAAGTACTTAAGAAATTAATATAATATAATAAGTAAAACTAGATAATATATAGATATAATAAATTATATTATATATAAAGAAAGATAGCTATTTAGATAATTAAGAAATAAAGCTATACTTATATAAAGAAGGAGAGACCTTTTTATATAATAAGTAATAATATATACCTAGTATACTCTAAGAGTAGCTTATTAGAGAAATATATAAATACCTATTATATAAATATTAGGGTATAAGGAAGATAATTAGCTAATAAAGAAGATTATATAACTTCTTAAAAAGTAAAAAAAAAGTATAATAAATTATAGATAAATATAATATATATAGAAAGGCGAAAGTATTATAGTATATACCTTATAAAGAACTATAACTAATACTATTACTAAAGAGAGTATAGTAAATAGTTATAATAGACTTTATTATTAAACTACTAAAGTTAAAAGAACCTATAATAGGAATAGTTTATAATAGTATTTTAGTTATTATAAATAAACTTATAAAATATACTTATTATATCCCTTATATAGAATTAAGTGATATTAAGGACCTAGTATATATCTTCTTTAAAACTATTATTATATAATATAGACTACTAATAAAGCTTATATTAGATTATAATAAATTATTTATATCTAACTTCTAGAAATACCTTATAAAGACTATAAAGATTAAGTAAAGCTTATCTATAGTATTTTATCTATAATTAGATAGTTAGATAAAGATTCTAAACTAAATACTTAAGTAATACTTATAAAGCTATATTAATTACTAATAAGATAATTAGGTAGTATAGTTACTACTTATATAATAGGCTTATAATAGCTCTAAGGTTAATAATATAAGGATATTACTATTTAAGGTGAACTATAGGTTTAACTCTATTATTAAAATATATATAATATATAGTATAAATACCTTAATAGTGATTATATATATTAAAATAATTACTAAAATATAAAAACACTTATAGTAAGAATAGATATTTTTATAGAACTAGATAAAATATTATATAGATAAAAAGAGATTACTAGCGCTAATCCTAGAGGAGAGATATAAAGTTTACTTTATCTATAAAAATATTAAAATAAAATAACCTAGTAATAAACTTAACTAGAAGAAAATTAGACTATTCCTTATTAAATAAAAATTATTAAATACTAACTATAAACTATTACTATTAGATAAGATAAGAATCTATCTAATATTTTATATATTACTACTTAAGAAAGTACTAGATAATCCTATACTTACTATAAGAATTATAATTAATAATACTAATAAATATAAAGTTAAGGAAATACTTAAAATAAAAAGGAATATTAAAAATTATTATTACCTTATTAAATAAAAAGGATATCTAAACTCTAAAAACACTTAAGAACCTATAGAAAACCTTATAAACTATTTAAACCTACTTTAGTAGTTTAATAATTAGTATTCTAACTATCTAGTTCTTTCTTAGGTATATATAATAGATCTAAGAAAATAATATTCTAATCTAATATATTTATATAGCCTAAAGACTATATTTATATAATAGCCTTAGACTTAGCTTATTTAAACTTATTAAGTTTATTAAAAGAATTAAGACTATATTAAACTATAGTAAAGCTATAAGTTATAAAAAACTTATATTATTTTTATAAGTATTCTAGTTTAACTAATACTTTAGAGGATTTATATTAAAGATATTAAAAAAGAGTAATAGCTTTTTTTTCTTTATAATATAGATCTTAAGATTCTAAGATAATCTAATTAAAGGAAGAAACTAATATACTTAAGCTATTATAAGAATAACCCTAATAAATATATTCCTTATACTTAAAAACACCTTCTATTATCTTATAAGAAAGCTTCTTAGTATAGTAAAAAGAATAAGATATAATAATAACTCTAAACTCTTTAATAGTAGTTACTAGTTTTAAGCGCTATTTAGATTTAAAAGAATAAGACTTAGATATATAGTTAGATATAATAAGTATATA
Organism: Beauveria scarabaeidicola; assembly: GCA_037289395.1. NCBI lineage: Eukaryota > Fungi > Ascomycota > Sordariomycetes > Hypocreales > Cordycipitaceae > Beauveria > Beauveria scarabaeidicola. The sequence continues at coordinate 3,682 of JAEIJG010000653.1, forward strand.
ATAATATAAAGAGGAAAGTAAAAAAGAACCTATAGTTAATAAAATATAATAGACTAACTATTATAGTCTTAAGGATAAGACTAATAGGGGAGGAGTATTATATTATAAATAAAAGAAAGTATAGGAATATATAGAGTAGCTAGGGAGGTGGCCTAGAGGAGTAGCTAGGTAAGCGCTTATAAGTTACTTAATTAGGATAACTAGTTATATAACTAGATTACTATAGATTATAATAAGCTAGTAGTAATTTAATAGTATATTAGATTATTATAAATTATAGTAATCTAGTAATAATTTATAAGATAATAGATTACTTAGATTACTAGTAATCTAAAGTAATCTAACTCTATAATAGAGAGATAAATAGATATATAAAAAAGAGGATTTCTTATAGCTAGATAGTCTAGTTCTCTATTAATTAATCTAAGTAATTCTAAGTAATTAGTTTTAAGAGTTCTACTCTTAATAATTCCTTATATAATAAATATTACTTATTATTACCTTATAGTATTTAAACCTAACTTATTACTTAAGAAATAAACTAATTATAGATTAGGAATAAGTTATTATTATACTTAATTATATTATTTATAAATATAGATTTCTTATTATAAAGATCCTAGGAGGGGTAGTAGAGGTTAAAGTCTTTAATTACTACTTAGGGGGTCTCTCCTACCTAGATATTATAAAAGAGCCTATATAGGTTAGTACTAGGTTTAATAGATAGGTTTATAAAGATAAGAGGGTCTATAGAGAATTTAATATAATATATATTTTTCTTAACTATAGTTTTTTATAATAACTTCTTAATCCTTTTATATATATATATAACTACCCTTCCCCTCCCCTATAAGTACTAATAAGGTACTAAGGTAAAGGTAGGTAAGAGGCTACTTAGTAATACTTCCTAAATTATAATAATATTATAGCTATCCTCCTAATTAAGGGCTAACTAGATATTATTATTATCCTTATAAATATTTTATAATAAAATCTTTATTTAGTTATTTAAGCTAAGCTAGGTTAGTTATAATTATATCTTAGATTAGCTTTATAGTTATTAGTAATAATAAGAGAGGTAAGAGCTAGTCCTTTTAGGTATAATTATAATCTCTAAATACTAAGGCTAATAATAATACCTACTTTACCCTATCTTCTCCTAAAGTAAGTATAATACTCTTATATTATAAAATAGTTAATAATACTAGGCCTATAGACTTTACTCTAGGGTTTATAAAGTTAAACTTTAATATATTAGTCTATATAAAGAAAGGCCTCTAGACTAGGGCTAATAAGGAGAGTCTTAGAGAGTGCTTTCTTAAGTACTATATACTCCTAGCTCTCTTTAAGGGTAATAATACTCTTAGAGACCTTAGAGGTCTCTCCTTATATAGGCTTAGGTAGTAGCTTTTAAATTATATTAGTCTAAAGTAATATACTTCTTAAGCTTAGCCTTAATACTATCTTATTATAAAGTAGTCTTAGGACTATATTAAGTAGTTACTTTTATAGTTAAGGTATAATTTCTTTTTATTATCTTTTTTAGCTAAATATAACTTAGTCTTAGTATAAGTCTAGTAAGTATATTAGCTATATTATTCTTTATATTAGTAAAACCTACTTATATAACTATATTAATAATATTAAAAATACTATAAAGGTTATATTATCTTTAAGAAGGGTTTATATTAAAATACCTAAGAGTTAAGAAAGACTTTTTATTTATAAAGGTAATTTACTATTTTAGTATTATAGGTTCTAATAATTATTGAAGCCTTTATTTTAGACTTAAACTAGGGGTAATATATTTTTATTATAATAATATTTATTTTATTAAAAACTAAGAGTATTATTATAAAATTAGAGGTATCTTATAGAACCTTATTAAATAAGACTACCTTTATTACTATAATATAGATTTATTAGGAGAGAGTTACCTTAGGCTTAAATATAACCTTTACCTAAAGCTTATCTTTAGTATATTCCTTTACTTCTTAATAGAAAGTTAAGATTATATCCCCTAAAGAGAGGTAATATACTATTATTATAGTATTTACCTAGATTACCTTATTAACTATTATAATAACCTCCTATAAGAAGTAGTCCTTAACCTCTTAGGTATATTCTCTAATATTAATAATTAACTTCTATTTATACTTTACTAAGACTAGTTTTACCCTAAGGTTAACCTAGCCTTATATTATTATTACTTTAGTATAAGATTATACTTAAGATAATAGCTAGAGTTATTTAGTACTTTAACTCTCTTTTAGTATTTAAATAACTATTTTTTTAATAATAACTTATATTATTTCTTAATTAACTAAGTTATTTATTCTTATTATAACTATTTTAGTCTTACCTTAGGCTTATATTTACTTATATTTAGATTATAACTCTTTTACTTAGTCTTTATACTTATCCTTAATTAAGAAGAGGAGTTTATTAATAATTTCTCTCTTAAATCTTATTCTCTATCTAATTATAGTTATATTAGGCTTACTATAGTATAGTTTAGTTATAGGGATATATCTAGGCGTGTCTTTAGTAGTAAATTAGCTACTATAACTACCCTTAGTAAAGTAGCTTTAAGCTAATATTATCTAGGGGTAGATTTATATACTTTTAATTATCTAATAAGTTATTTTTTAATTTTATTACTAGATTAAGCTTAATATAATCACGTACTATTTTCTAAAAAATAAATATATTATATACTTATAAGCTTATTATATAATATTTATTAATAGTATTATAAACTTTTTATTCTATATTAACTTTAATTAATTTATTTAAGATAAAGAAAATAATTATATTAATAAGAGTTTTAAGATAAGTAATAAAAATAAATATCATAACTAAGATTATATTAATTATTAGCTATAAAATACTTACTTTAATAATAGTATTATTACTTATAACTAAATAAGCTTTATTAAAAATAATAGTCTTTTTATCTCTTAAGTACTTAATAAAAATAAAGTAGTAGATTAATAAAATATATAAGCTTTAAATAAAAATACCTTTAAGCTTATTAGTAAATATATTATTTAGTAAGATATTATTTTTATTCCCTTTAATCTACTCTTTAATATTCTTATATACTTCTTTTAGACTTAGACTTTATTAGTTTTTTTTAATAATATTATTAAAACTATTAATAACTTACTTAATAATAATAATAAGTTCTAAAGATATTTTTACTTTAACTTTAGCTATTTTTCTTTTATTTATCTTAATATATTACTTTACTAATTAATTTTTTACTAAAAGATTATAAAGTATCTTAAACTTTAAAAGTAAAATAATCTAGCTACTAAAGGGGATTATTATATAGGGGTAAGTTATCTTTATATAAAAGACTAAATACTTAGAACTCTTTTAAGCTTTAGATTAAAAGATTTTATAATAAATAATAAAGTTATTAAAACTTTATTAAGGGCTTTATTAATTAATTATAAAAGGTTTAATAAAGTAAAATTAAAATACTTTTTAAGAGCCTTATAAGATAAGAGCTTATAATCTTAGTTAGATATAAGCTTTAACTAAGGAGTAATATTCTTAGGCTTTCCTTAAAGTAAACTTATAAATTTAAAAATCCTTATATTAAAAGTAATAGAAGTCTATAAATAAAGCCTTCTAAGAGTAAGTATCTCTTCTTCTTTATCTTACTTAAGAGTATCTTTTAAAAAGAGATTATTATTATTATTAAGTCTCTTTTAACCTTCTTATAACTCTTCTTAACTATCCTAAAGTTCTTTTTCTTTTTTAAAAATATTTTTTAACTTCTCTAGCTTCTCTTAAGGTTATTAAAAAATAGATTTATAAATAAATTTAACTTTACTTTTTACTATTTAATTCTAAGTTAATATTATATTTACCTTTAAAAAATATATAAATATAAAGTCCTTTAAAGATCTATCTCTTAGAGTATTAGTTAAGATATTAAATTAATTATAAGGTTTATTAGTTAAGAAGAGGAAATATTAATTCTTTAATATAAATTAATTAAACTTATAAAAGACTAGGCTACTAAGTATTATTTATAATAAATACTTAGTTAAGTTTAAACTAATAATATTATAAATATTAAGCTTTAGAGGTTTTAATCTAAAATAAGTTTATTATATTTTAAGTTTATTTATTAGTATATAATATATAATCTCTTTTTAGAGATTATTATAAATAGCTTTTAAATTATAAAAAGACCTCTAATTTAGTTAAAGAAAATCTAAAAAGGCCTTTATTATTTAGAATAAAGCCTATTAACTATTAATAAAAAACACCTTTATATTACCTCTTACCTTTTTACTAGAATTCCCTTTAAATAGCTAATATAAAGAAATACTAGAGTAGTCTTATAGTAGTAATATAGTATTAAAGATAGCTAGATAACTATAAGACTAATTATCTTATTACTCTAAAATAAGAAGGTATATTAGTATAAATAAATATAAGAAATATATATTATTAAGCTATTACCTAAAAGTAAGTATAGTAGCTTTTACTCTTATTAGATAAGTACTTAGGAATATATTAAGAAACTAGAGTATAGTAGCCTTCTTATTAAATACTATAACTATCTAGTATTTTCTATTATAAAGACTTACTAAGGTAGAGAAATTAACTAAGAATACCTAGAATTAATATTTAAGTATTCCTTTTACCTTTATTACTTTCTTACTTAAGAAATAAGAGAATAAGACTTTATACTAGATAAATTCTTAAGATCTTATTATAATAGTTTACTAGTACTCTTAGTCTCTAATTAAGGATAACTTAACTTTTAATAAAATATCTTTTTATTATAACCTCTATTATAATAAATAAAGAAAATTCTTAGAAAAGCTATAATAATAAGCTATTATATATAAAAGCTTTTATAGTCTATAATATAATAAAAAGTTATTATCCTTCTAAGGGTTAATATATATATAAGAATTAATTATAATTAACTTAATTAAGAGTATTAAATTATTAGAAATATAAAATTATAAAAAGAAATATAATTATATTTAACTTAAATATAAAAAGGTTATTATAAGAAGTAATATATAATTAATAATTATTATTATTATTATTAAATTACACTAATTAAACTATATCTATTTATCTAGACCCTTTATTTTTATAAGTAAGGGAAAAACTAGAGACTTTAGTAAAAAGTGTTAAGGACTAGCCTTATAGTATCTATAGGTAAGCGTTATAATTATTATTAATTCTCTTAAGGAGAGAGAGAAGGGAGAGAAAAGGGGGTAAGCCCCTTTCCTCCTTATACTATATTATAGACTAACTATTAGGCCACGCCTAGGCATAGCCTTATAAGCCTACGGCTCTATACCTAATAGGTATAGGCTTTAGCCTAAATCCTTTATATACCCTCCCTCCCTAGGGTTACCTTAGGTATATAGCGCGTGTTATACCCTTAAAGAAAAATCTTCTATATATTTATATCTTATATATATAGCTTTATAACTTATACTATATAGGGTATAATATATATTACCTCTTTTATATATAGTCTATACCTTAATAGATAGGCTCTATTTTAGCTATTTAGTACCTTACTTCTCTTACTTACTATAGCTAATTATTAAATATATATATATAATATACTTTACTTCTATATAATAACTATTACTAGGTGTTATTATTATAATTATATTTATACTTATAGTTATAGTAAAGTAAATATACTCTAAGAGTATATAAGTATTAAGGCCCTCCCTTATAGCCTTCTTAAAAATTTTTAATTCCTCCTCTTAGGTTAATTCCCTCTTCTTATATAATATTATTATAGCTTCTTTATATATCTACTCTTCTTAAATTATTTTATATACCTATTCCTAAATAATTCCTTTAATCTCCTATTTTAGCCTTATAATATATCTACTATAGCTATACCTCCCCCCCCTCTACTACTATAAGATAATAGTAACGCTAGTCCTAGTAGCTATAAGTAGCCTTATCACTCTATTAATAATATCCTTATAGTTAGTGACTTAGATAATAAGATATATAGTATAAAGTATAAAGAAGATTTTCCTTATCTAACTTATCTTAGATTAGCTATTAAGAATATAAAGCTTAATTATATACTAACTATAAGTAGGTTATATATAAACTATTATAAATTAAAAAAGGTTTATATATATAATTCTATACTTTTTACTAATAACCTATACCTTTACTATACTATTAAATTAATAAAGAAGCTTATTAGTAAAAGTAAGGCTATTAAAACTACTATATTAGGTGTTTATTATAAGAAAGGGTATAAGTACTCTATTATAATAGATAAGTTTATACGTGTGATTAGGTAATATAACTACGCTTTAAACGCTATATAGGTAAATCCTTATACTACTTAAGATACCTTCGCTCCTACTCTTTCTAGAGATAGTACTATACCTCTACTACCTTCCTCCTAGTTAGTAGTTACTCTTACGCCTAGCTAGGTCTATAGTAGCTAATTTAATCTTACTCCTTTAACTAATATATTAAGTATTAATTTCTAAGTAATTTAGGTAAGTTACTACTCTTTATATATCTTAAATTCTACTTATACCTACTTAAGAAGACTAGTAAGCTTATACCTATACTATAAGTAATAATTAGCTAGAATTCTAGTAAACTATACTTACCGCCCTTCTTATTACTATAATACTTATAACCCCTTATTATTATACTATTATATACTATAAAAATAATTACTCTTTATAATTATCTTATTACTATAAATTATTATATTATTACTCTTATTACTACTATTAGTTATACTCTCCTTACTTATACTTACCTTATTATTATTTATACTCTTACTTATACTTGCCTTATTAATATAAACGTTTTTATTTATACTTACCCTATTACTATAAATCCTCTTACTATTACTAAGAGCGTTCTCTCTTAGTAGAAGAGCTAATTATTCCTTAGTTATAAGAATTATAGCCTAATATCCCCTTATTACTAATATATTATCTCTTTAGTAAGTGTCTTTATTAAAAAGGAAGTTTATTTTTATTTTACTTAGTATTAATATATACCTACCTTAATTATACTTTATTTTTATTTTTTATTTTTCTTATTTACTATAATACTAGTATATATACTAATATATTAATATATTTTTATTTTTATTTTTTTTTTCTTATTCTTTTTCTAACTATATAAGTATAAGCTATATATATTAAGAGGCTAGGTATAGACCTAATAATATTATAAGTCTATAATATTACCCTAATAGTAATAGTAGTTTTTAATTAATATAGAGTTTCCCTATAGTTATACCCTTATTATAATATTTTATATTACTTTTTTTATACTCCCACCTTAAATTATATTATATATAGTCTATTATTTATATAAGTATTACCTTATTCTAATTTAAACTTATATAATACCTTATTATTTACTAATATAGCTAATAGTTCTTATATTAGTGTTTAATAACCTATCTATTTTATAAGTAACTCCCTTATCTTTATATATCTATATTAGTTCTAAGTATATAATATTTTCTCTATATAGTATTTATAAGCTAGGTTTATACCTAGGTTACTATCTATAAATATTAGTTCTAACGCCTACTTATTATAGGCTTATAATAGTAATAGGTCTTCTATAGCTCTCTCTACTAAGTCTATATAAAAGGTCTTATATAGGTTCCTAGGCATATCTAGTATTACTATAAAGGGGGTTAGGACGTTAATTACTATATATTTTTTATAGACTTAGTTAAGTTTTTTACTTAGTTAGGTGGTTATAATATTCTATAGTAATAGCTATACTTAGTCACCTACCTTATAGCGCTTTATTAGCCTCTAGGCCTTATTAGTAGATTCTTTTTATTATTATTATATATAAGTTATTATAGATTAGGCTAATTTAACGCCCTCTTAGATATATTTTAAGAAAGCTTTAGTGTGGCCTACTAGTGACTTAGGTAATACTATAGGACCTTATACTATTTAAATTAGCTCCTTATTTTAACTATAAAGGAGGAAATTTAGGCTAAAACTAGTAATAGAGGAGTCTTTATTATTTAGTACTTATTATACTATTAGGAGCTATTATACCTAGTTAAACTAGGAGTAGGATATAAGTATATAAAGGATAGCCTAGACTTCTTAGTTAGCTCTTTTTATACTACTATCTATTTATAAGTAATATACTATAGAAAGGAGTTACTTAGTACTAGTTAGGTAATAAAGAGTATACTAGAATTTACTTACTTAATCTAAACTATAATTACTTATTATTTATATTAGGAATCTATAGAAATACTACTAATATAAGAGGAAATATATAATATATTTATCTACTACTATTAATATTATTACTTCTAACTAGATAAACTTTAATAGCTAGTTAGTAATTATTATAAGGAAATATAGTTTATTACTATCTTAGGCTAGGAGTTTTATTATAAAGTTAACTAATATCTATTACTAGTATTAGTTTACTATAAGAATTAGTTAAAGTAGGCTTTATTAATATCTCTTAGACTTATAAGCTTTATAATAAGGATAATTTTAGATATATCTAGCTATATCTTAGGATATTCTAGACTAGTAGTAAGACCTTACTAATATTATAAACGTTAAGTTCTTTCCTAGGTATACTATAGTTAGATCTATATAAACGCATTTAACTAATACTATAGTAAGAGACTCCTAGTTTAAGACCTAAAGTTAGCCTTAGAACTAAAGATAATAGTAGGCTAAGATTATATAGTTAGTGACCTAGTCCTTTAAGTTCGCCTTAGATAGAAAGGTATATACTTTATCTTAGACTACTATGATTTTTATATAGTAACTTAGGTCTACCTCTAGGGCTACTTACTAGAGCGTGTTAAGGTTATCTTTAGTAAATAATAGTTAGGGGTCTATATAGTCTATTTAGTCCTCTATTACTATAATATTAATAAGCTTTAGTATCTCTATTAGTAGGCGATCTAGGCTATCTTTATATATTTCCTAGTAGCTAAGGGCGTCTAGTTATTATATAAGTGGTCTAGGGCGGTAGTAGAGCTAGTAAGAAAATATAGATAAAAATTCTACCTAATAGGCCTAATATTCTAAGATAATATATAGCTAAGTAAAGTACTTAAGGTTCTTATAGTCTATTAGTATTATAAAAGGTCACTCTTAGCCCTAAAGTTCTACTTCCTATATATATAAGTAGTTAATTACTACTAAAAGCTCCTTATTATAGATTATATAGTTCTACTCTATTATTATTAGTTTATAAGAATAGTATACTACTAGTTATAATATACTATTATTATCTAGCTAGGATAAGTACTTACCTAGGCTAATTCCTAAATAGTCTATTTTTACTATAGTATCTCTAGTAAGGTCCTAGAGGGCTAAATAGGGTTTAAAAAGGAATAGAGATTTTAGCTATTTAAAGGCCTATTCTTCTATTTCCCCTTATATAAATAGTATATATTTTTAAGTTAGCTATATTAGTGGTTCTAAAATAGATATAAACTCTAAGAGGAATTCGCGGTAGAAGTTTAAGAAACCTAGGAAGCTTTATATACCTTTTATACTCTATAAGGATTCCTATTTATAAATAATATATACCTTCTCTAGGTCTAGTATAAGTAATACTCCTACCTTAATAATAAAGCTAAGGTATTTTACTATCTTAATAAAGAACTTATACTTTTCTAGGTTAAGGTATAGGCCTACCTTTTTAAGCTTCTTTAGTACTATTATAACCTTCTATTTATAGTCTACCTTATCGCCTAAGCTATAGATTAGGATATTATCTAGGTAAGTTATTATATAGTTATTAAAAGTCTTACCTAATATATAATTTATATATTACTAGAATATAGCTAGCGCGCTTAAAAGTCTAAAAGAGTAAACTAGTTACTTAAAAAGTCTAAAGTAAGTTTAAAAGGCTATATACTTCTTATATCCTAACTTTATCTATAGCTTATAGAAGGTAGATTATATATTAAGCTTTATAAACTACTTAGTTATTAATAGAGATTAAAGAGTCTCCTTAATTAGGGGTAATAAGTATTAGTTATTATCTAATATAGTATTAAGCTTATAATAATCTATATAAAACTACTAGCTCTTATTTAGTTTTAGTATTAATAATACTAGCGCTATAGCTAAGGAGGAGCTTACCTAAATCTAGCCTTTATCTAGTAAGGAGGTTAATTATTATTAAAGCTCTAGGAGTTAGTCTTATAATATTTAGTAGAGTTATCTATATAGTAGCTATTTTATAGTCTTATCTAGCCCCTTCTTAATCCTTATCTTATAGTTAAAGCTATTATAGTTTAGGGGGAGTACTAATATATCTTCTTTAGTAAATAAACTCTTAAATTCTTAGTATAGGTCTAAGAGTATCTTTATAGGCTTTAAGGAATATTTAATAATTATATTAATCTTATAAATACTAGTAATAAGGACTAATATCTCTTTTTAGTTCACCTTAAAGTCCTTCCTTAGCTACCTATAAAATTAACTACCTCTAAATAAGACTAAGGCTAGGGCCTTATAGTATTAGTCTATTATATAGATCTTCTACCCTAGCCTCCTCTTTAGATAAAAGTAGTATTACTCTATATCTAGTAGTAACCTATAGTAAGCTAGCTATAGTAGACCTAGTATTATTAGGTATAAGAGGGCTAGTATAATATATAAGAGGACTAAGAAGACCTAACTATCTATATCTACCTATACCCTTATTATATAGGTTATCTAAAATTTTAGTAAGTCTCCTATAACTACCTTAATATTATATTTTAAAGGTAATAATATTTATTATAAGTATAGTAAGTCTACTATACTTTTACTTATAGCTCTATAGTATTTATACCCTAAGTCTACTAAGATATTTATAAAAGTATAGGTCTTTAGGATAGCTAGTATAAGAAATAGTTTTATATTTATCCTCCTAGCTATCTCCTCTAATACCTTTATTATTCCTAAGGTATTCTCTTACTTATCTTATATAAGTATATTTACTAGTTATTAGCCTAGGGGGAGTCTTTACCCTAGGCTTCCTTATTTTCTAAGTTAATACCCTTTATATCTTCCCCTATATAAGTACTAACCTAGTTTATCTTTAAGGTTAGAGGTTATATAAGGAGTAGTTAGTACTTATATACTTTATATCTATTCTACTTATATTAAATATAAGCTTTATTATCTTTTTAGCCCTAAAGGACTTCCTTATTAACCTATACTATATACTTCTTAGGTATACTAGCTAATATAGTAGGTAATATACTAATAGTAAAGGGTATTTATAAGCTATTTATACTAGTTATAGTTATATTATTATCCTTATCTATATTAATATAGTTATTATTTTATTAGGTGGTTAGTTAGTAGGTTTCCTTAATCTAGTAGGATTCTAGATTTATAGATAGCTCTTATAGCTCTTAAATAGTAGACTTATAACTAGTTCTTAATACTTTCTAGCTAATTATTAGTCCTTTTATTATATTAGAGAAGATAAGCTATAGCTTTATAAGCTTAACCTTATTATTCTAGAGAAGGCCTTTAGTAAGGGCTAGTTCTTATTTAAATTAGATATAGAATTATAAGAAAGGTTCTCTCTCTTTTTATTTTAGGTAATTTAACTTTATTATTATAATCTTATACTAATAAGGGTCCCTAAATACTATCTTAAGATATATTAGGAAGTTATAAGGGTTAGATTTACCTTATTATCTACTAGCTTTAAAGTAAGCTATAACTTTTAGCTAAACTATTATACTTAGGTTTATCTAGATATATATAAATTATACCTTTAGAGGGCTAATAAAGTCTATATTAATTTTAAGTTTATATTTAATTATTTATTTCTAGCTTATAAAGGCTTTCTAATTACTATTAAATTTCTCTCCTTATAGGAGTGGTTTTCTCTTAATTACTATTATTATAGTTCTACTTATTAAGGCCTAGATAGTGGTTCTAGTTATTATAGGGGCTATTAGGGCTATTAATTAGTTATTTTATAGAAAGAGTAGTTATTTAGATAAGGTCTATATCTTCTCTACTTATTTACTATTTTACTCTATAAGGATTATAAACTACTTTTATAGTCTCTTATAAGTTTCTTTAGAGTCCTTAAAGGGCTTACTAATTATAGTATTATCTATCTTAGAGTCTTCTATTATATTAGTAAAGAGAATTAATTATTAAGGACTAGCTTTATAGTATCTATAGGTAAGTATTATAATTATTATTAATTCTCTTAAGGAGAGAGAGAAGGGAGAGGAAAGAGGGTAAGCCCCTTTCCTCCTTATACTATATTATAGACTAACTATTAGGCCACGCCTAGGCGTGGCCTTATAAGCCTATAGCTCTATACCTAATAAGTATAAGCTTTAGCCTAAATCCTTTATAAAAGCCCTTACTTCTCTATCTAACTCTAGTTATATATAAGTATTACTAGGGGTATAGTTATATTTTACTAGGGATATAGGAGCACATAACTCTCTATTAGCGATTTTTAGGAGGTATCTCTATTTATATATATATATATATATAAATATAAGTATCTTTAAAAAATAAGCTATATTTATATTTTCTAGCTACTACTATTACTAATACCACCTTCCCTACGCCGCCGCTATTAATTAAAGCTCTTAATACTTACTAATTTACTTAAAAAACGCGTTTTTACTATTTTTTATAATTATATATATATTAGAGCTAGATTAATAATTCTTCCACACTAATTCCTACTATAACTATAACCATAACCCCTACTAGCGCTATATAATACTTATACTAGCGCTAGCGCTAGCGAGGTCGCCCTAACTAGCTAGTTTAGCTTATATTCTTATATAACGAATGCTTAAATAAAGCGGCCACGTACTCTATTAAGAAGAGCGCCCTAATTATAGTAATAAGAGGGCTTTATAATAGTTTAATAGGTGCTACTATTCTAGCTAGCGTTAATAAAGCTAGAATATTAATCTTATTAATGGCTTATAGGTGATAAAGGAGGGAAAAAGGGGAAAAAGGAGAAAAATATAATACTTAATTAAATTAGGTAAGTCTAAAAAAGTATATAGATTATAGTGTACGTGTATATAAAAATAGAGGTACCACGCTAGTGTGGTGCTAGTGGAGTGTCACGTGCTCCTGTGTCCCTAGCAAAATGTAACTATGCCCCTAGTAATACTCTTATATATTAGTTCTTAATAAGGGCTAGTAAGGTGTTATAAACGAAGGAAAGCGTAGGAATACATAGGGTAGCTAGGGAGGCGGCCTAGAGGAGCGGCTAGGCAGGCGCCTATAAGTCGCTTAGTTAGGATAACTAGTTATATAACTAGATCACCGTAGATTATAGTAAGCTAGTAGTAATCTAATAGTATATTAGATCACTATAGATTATAATAATCTAGTAATAATCTATAAGATAATAGATTATTTAGATTATTAGTAATCTAAAGTAATCTAACTTTATAATAAAGAGATAAATAGATATATAAAGAAAAAGATTTCCTATAACTAGATAGTCTAGTTCTTTATTAATTAATCTAAGTAATTTTAAATAATTAGTTTTAAGAGTTTTACTTTTAATAATTCCTTATATAATAGATATTACTTATTACTACCTTATAATATTTAAACCTAACTTATTACCTAAGAAATAGACTAACTATAGATTAAGAATAAACTATTATTATATTTTAATTAATCTTATTTAGTAAGTTATCTTTAAACCTTAAGTAACTAACCTTTTATAATATCTATTATAAATAAAAATATTACTAACCCTATATAAATAATATAATAGATATATTAGTAAATTATAGCCTTAATTATATTAGTTTAAGCACTCTAGACTAATCTAAGAGAAGGAGTTATATATAGTATACCTAAGTTCTTAAAGCCTAAAGTATTTAATAGAATTAAGGAAAGTATTTATATTTTCTTTACTTAAGCTAAAGCTTATTTAAAGGTTAATATTACTATTAATAAAAAACCTTTAAAGATTCTTTATATTAAAAACCTTCTTATTAATAAAATAATAAAATAGTAAAAGCTAACTCTTAGGGATTATCTTAATAATAATAAACCTAAAGTAAAGACTATTTAAATCTTTAATAATTATAATAACTTTAAAGAGTTACTTAAGATTACTTTTAGAGACCTTAATAAAATTTAAACTATTATATAAAAGCTTAAAGTATTAAAGTAAACTAGATCTACTTAGTATTATATATAAGAGTTTAGGTATATTATTACTTTTATTAATTAAGATAATAATAACTAGATAGAACTTTTTTATAATAAACTTAGAGAAGATATAAAAGATAAAATTATAAAAGAAGATTAACCTAATAACTTTAATTACTTTATTAAAAAAACTATTAAGATTAATAACTATCTTTATACTAAAAAGCTTAAATATAGTAAAAAGGGAATAAGCTATTAAAGTAACTTTTTATAATATTATTAGGTAAATTCTAGAAGATATTAAAATAGATCTATAGTATATAGAACTTATTTAGGACTAATAGAACTTAATACTATTAGAAAAGAGAAAAGAAAGAAATACTATAATTATAAAAAGACTAGATACTTTATAAATAAGTACTAGGTACTAAAGAAGTAATAGAAGTTAGTTACTAAAGAAAAAGGATTATATATAATAAATTATAAAGACCTACTTATTTATAATATTAGTATAACTAATAATAAAGAATAGTTCTTAGATACTAACTAGTTTATAAGTTATAATAAACTTATATCTAATAAAGATTAAGACTTTAGAACTTAACCTATCTTAGATAAAGAAGAAGACCTTAAGATTACCTAGTTAGATAGAAAAGATATATTTATCTATATACTAGTAATACTACTAGAACTAACTAATAAGTATATAGTTATAAAATAATCTTATTATAAGAATAAAGAACTTAAGATAGTGGTTATATATAGAATAGATATTATAGACCTAACTATACTAATAATACTATTAAATAATAAAAAAATATAGATTTATAAAGACCTAAAGATTATAAAACTTAGACTTATATATAGAGATTATATAACACTTTTATAGGCTTTTTACCCTTATAATAGTTATAAATAATATCTTTAGAAGAAATTAGAATACTAGATATTTCTAAGCTAAGATCTATAAAATAAAATCTTTAATAAATATAAACTCTAATACTAGAAGATCTAAGAATAAAAAGAGGATTTTATATCCTTAGTTAAGAACCCTAAGAGAGATTACTATATTAAGGATAAAAATATATACACTATTTATATTATAATATTAAGATATATAAATAAAGAAAATAATATACTTATAAGTAGTTTACTTAGTCTAAACTTAATTAATATAGATAGTAGGTTAGATAATTACTAAAAAAGCTCTAATATAGTTATATAGAACTAATAATAATAAAGAAAAGAAGAATAAAAGGAATAAAAAAGATAAAAGAAGAAGTTAGGAAATAATAGCTATTATTACTAGTAAAACTAACTCTTTAATAAGGATCTAATAGGTCTTTATATACTATAAACGTTAATAGTAATAAATACTTTACTTTTAATATCTTTATTAAAGGAATAAAAATCTAGGTAATACTTAATAGTAAAATACTAGGAAACTATATCTTATTAAATCTTATTACTAAATTATAATTACCTTAGAAAAAGAAAGATAAGCCCTACTAACTTATAAATATAAAAAGAAATAATATCTAGTATAGCTAAGGTATAGTAAATTAGGAAATTATATAACTTCCTATCTTTATTTTTAATATAAACTATATATTATCCTTAGATATTATAATAATTTTAAAATATAATATTATATTAGGGTTACTTTAGTTATAGGTAAGTAATCTTAGAGTTAACTAGAGAATAGGCTAACTTTAGTAAGATATACTAGGATATAATTATAATAGTAGGAGTAATTATAAAAAGAAAAAGGCACTTTAATTAAATTAAGACTAATCTTAAGGAATATATATAATTACCTAAGAATTAAAAGCTAATATAATAAAGATTCCTAAGAAATACTTAAAGTATAATAAGCTATTTAATAAAGAGCTAGAAATAAGATTACTAGAGTATTTATATTAGGACTATAAGATTAAACTCTAGCCTAGTACTAAACTAATATTTAATAAGATTTATCCCTAGAACCCTAAGTAAGATAAAGCACTTAAGGAGTATCTAGAGGAAATAATATAAAAGGGATATATATAACTATTAGAGTCCTTAGTAAGATACCTAATCCTATAGGTACTAAAGGAAAATAGAAAATTATAACTATATATTAATTACTAATAATTAAATAAGATTATAATTAAGAATTAATATTTATTATTACTTATTATAAAGATATAAGATAAGCTTAATAAAGCTAAATAGTTTATTATTCTTAACCTAAAAAGAGCTTATAATCTAATTTATATAACTAAAGGTTATAAGTAAAAAACCGCCTTTTAAACTATAAGAGGATATTTTAAATATCTTATAATACTATTTAGCCTTACTAATATACTAATAATATTTTAGACTATAATTAATAGTATTTTATAAAAATAACTTAATAAGTTTATTATTATTTACCTTAATAATATCTTTATCTATTTTAATACTCTTAAAGAATATAAGAAGAATATATATAAAGTACTATAAATACTATAAGATAATAAACTCTTAGTTAAAGAAATTAAAAGTTAGTTTTACTAATATAAAGTTAAATTCTTATAATATAAAATTATACTAGGATAAATTAAGATAAGTCTATTAAAAATTAAAGATATTTAGAATTAGCTTATATTAACTAATATTAGAGAGGTTAGAAGATTCCTTAGATTTATAAACTTCTATTAATACTTTAACTATAGATTTAGAGAAATTATAATATCTCTTACTAACCTTATAAAGAAAGATAATAAATTCTAATAAATAGAAAAGGAAGCTAATACCTTCTAAACCCTAAAAAAGAAAATCTTAAATAAACTAGTTCTACTAATAGTTAATCTTAATAAACTATTTAAAGTTAAAATAAATGCCTTAGACTATACTCTTAGAAAATAACTTAAATAATAAGATAATAAAAGATAATTATACCTAATTACTTTCTTCTTAAAGAAATACTATAGACTAGAATTAAATTATAGTATATATAATAAAGAACTTATAATTATTATTAAAGCTTTTAAAGAATAAAAGTACTATTTAAAAAGAGTAAATTATAAGGTTAAGATTTATACTAACTATAAGAACCTAACCTCCTTTATAACTATATAAGATCTAAATAAATAATAAATTAGATAATATAAAACCTTTATAGATTATAACTTTAAGATTATATACTATAAAAGATTTAAAAATAGAAGAGTAAATATACTTAGTTAAAAAGAGGACTTAAAGTTAAAAGAATAAGTAAATAATATACCCTTATTATATATAACTAAAGATAAGAACCTTATATTAGGTACCTAAGAAATTAATATAATATAGTAAGTAAAGCTAGATAATATATAAATATAATAAATTATATTATATATAAAAAAAGATAGCTATTTAGATAATTAGGAAATAAAGTTATACTTATATAAGGAAAGAGAGACCTTCTTATATAATAAGTAATAATATATATCTAGTATACTTTAAGAGTAGCTTATTAGAGAAATATATAAATACCTATTATATAGATATTAGGGTATAAAGAAGATAATTAGCTAATTAAGAAGATTATATAACTTCCTAGAAAGTAAAAAAAGAGTATAATAAATTATAAATAAATATAATATATATAGAAAGGTAAAAGTATTATAGTATATACCTTATAGAGAACTATAACTAATACTACTACTAAAGAGAATATAGTAAATAGTTATAATAGACTTTATTATTAAACTACTAAAGTTAAAAGAACCTATAATAGGAGTAGTTTATAATAGTATCTTAGTTATTATAGATAAACTTATAAAATATACTTATTATATCTCTTATATAGAATTAAGTAATACTAAGGACCTAGTATATATATTCTTTAAAACTATTATTATATAATATAAACTACTAATAAAGCTTATATTAGATTATAATAAATTATTTATATCTAACTTCTAGAAAAGCCTTATAGAGATTATAAAGATTAAGTAAAGCTTATCTATAGTATTCTATTTATAATTTAATAGTTAGATAGAGATTCTAAACTAAATACTTAAGTAATACTTATAAAGCTATATTAATTACTAATAAGATAATTAGGTAGTATAGCTACTACTTATATAATAGGCTTATAATAGCTCTAAGGTTAATAATATA
>JAEIJG010000654.1:0-21932 GCA_037289395.1 Beauveria scarabaeidicola
TTTTATATTAAAGAAAACTGTTTATGACCACGTGGCTATGGTGGCCACCTAGCCCTACAGCACCCAATAGCGAATGCGGTGGGTGCGTGGCACGTGTAATACCTTAACTATAGCTATAATATATTAATATTTTCTTTGAAAGATCTATGGCTGTGACGTATTGCTGAAGATGTGGTCTGAAGTTCATTCTCCCCACCTTTCTTAGAACCTTGGCTATCTGATTGGGCCGTCAGCCAGCAAAACGTGGATACCGGCACAATAATTCAGGGGTCAGTGCTTGTAAATCTTATTGCTGTTGTTGTTCGTACTTGGATGCGCGCTTGTCATGTTGGCGAGAAAGACAGGCGGCGGAAACAGAGTTTCTCCCCGCAGAGCCTCGCAATTTGCATCATGGATAGACATTGAAGCCTGAAAGCTAATTGTGCCAGGCCCGTGCCCACGCGCTGTTGATGCCGGGCCCCGGCATCCAGTAGACACGACAACGGCCCGAACAGTAGCGCAGCCGTCTTGGCTTCTACTTGAGCTTGTTCTAGCGCAGCGTCTTGGCGCAGAGGTGAAGCAGTGTTGCGCAACTTTGTCTGGCCAGCTCTTTTTAGACTTGGGAATCTGTTGTAAACGTCATGAGTATCAGTAGAGAGCATCATGGAAAGCTGGAGAGGCGGCCGCATAATTACATCAACAAAAAGAACAAATAAAACCGCGTAGCGTCACAGCGGCCCCGTTAACAAGGTCGCACAACCTAATAACCTACTAACCTAGGTACTCTTGGTATGACTTGCGCGAGGCTAACCTGTCACTCCCAGTACCCGAATATTTACACGCAAAGGCTGCAATCCCACCGCCGCCGCCTTCAAATCTCGACGTTACCGATGCCCTCAGTTACAATTTAATTGCCCATTATTTACTACTTTTCTTACGAAAAGAAAAAACACTCTCGTCTTGATACCCCCCGTCTCGTGTGCTGGCCCACCATCCACGACAAAAGAGCGCCCCATCTACTATTTACCAGTCTACGGCCACTAGCTGCTAGGCCAAGGGCCAGGACCCAGGACTGCAGCTCAGACTAGGATCCTCTCATCAGCGTCCGCCATTCTCGCACGGTCGTTTTTCTTTTTGCATTGTTGGTGCCTTGGTGTTGTTTTTCCCATTCTCCCATCACCTCTGTTGGAGAAGCGCAGTCCCCACGCCAGCGCACGCACGCACGAATCTGGGGGCCTGCATCGGGCGCCGTTCGTCTTTGTCTCTCCTTCACCAAAAGAGTGCCTTTTCAACACCGAGCAAGCAAAGAAGAAGCTGCAGGCTCTTTCCTCATTTCGCAGAGGAAGCCGGACCGCCGCGTTTTTCTTTTTCTTTTCCTCTTGCAACCCCCTGCGTGGTGGCGTGCACGTGCGAGGTCGCAGCCTGCCCTGCTTAGGCGTGCCGCGTCAGGACATTGTCTCTGGACCGTCTGTCCGCCGCGTTGATTTTCCGGTCGTGGGAAACTGGGAATACATTCGTTTGACTTGCTGAGATCAAGCTAGATTTGCTAAACCAGCTCTCGCATTCGCACTCACCTTTGCTGTATTTCAAGTTGGTGCCGCACTTCCCAATCCATCCGTCTCCGCTTGGGACTGGAGCCGCGCCCCTGAGCAGCTGTCAGTGTGTTCGCCGAGCAACCACCAAACAAGATCCTCGATAAGCCAGACGTCAGGAGCCTTCGCGACGCTGCGACGACAACGACGAATTTCTCCTAGGCATCAAACGCGCTGCAACTACAATCGCCGTTTACTTGTCGGAGAGATCAATCGTACCTTTGCGCGGGTTTCCGTCCGTGGCACCTACACTCGTTTCCTTCACCATACCGACCACCTTCTTTTTGCAAACGACGACGATCTTTACTGCAGTCTACCTACGCGAATAATTCTACCACGCCCATTTTCACCATACATGCCGTCCTGTCTTTCGATATATTCACCATCGTCTGATTCACGGCCACCTCCGGGTAAAGACACCTCAAAGCGCCCAAGGACAACTCTCGCCGTCTTCTGTTTGCGCGACGCTTCAAGCAAACAGCTCTCCCGTGCAAACCAGGTCCTCGAACCCCTCTTTCGCTTATAACTCCTCCATCTCCTTGTCAAATTTCTGATATTATACGACTCGTCTCAAATCGCACATCGTCCGTGCCTCCTCAACCATGGCTCGCGGCAATGCGGCGCCATCCGAAACGGGTAATGGACGGAGACACAGAGGAATGCGGGACTCGGTCCTGAAACTAGCCCTATTATCTGCCTTGCCTTTACTCTCAACAGCGCAGAATAATGGGCAATGCGTTCCTCTCCAAGGCTCCAAGCTTTGCCCTGCTTTTGATGGCGCTTCTGTGTCTACGAGCAAATTTCTGCTCGACACCTAGTATGTCTGTTGGTTACAACCGCAAGCTCCTCTCGCTAATAACGTTTCTACAGCCCTTTTCTACAATATGTGTCTGATGTAGACTCCTTTGACAAGCAATTAGAGATTTACGTTAATACGGACTATGTTCAATCTCGGTACGTCGCAGCAGCCGGGCTGGCAACAAGTCGAGATGATTAGTGCTGACTTTTCC
Source organism: Beauveria scarabaeidicola (assembly GCA_037289395.1). NCBI lineage: Eukaryota > Fungi > Ascomycota > Sordariomycetes > Hypocreales > Cordycipitaceae > Beauveria > Beauveria scarabaeidicola. The sequence continues at coordinate 2,582 of JAEIJG010000654.1, forward strand.
AGATATGAGGGTCGATTTGGATGTGGTGGCGTGGATCTCCGCAATTCGAGCAACATGTACGCCCGCTGGACCACAACGGTGGTCTGCAGTGCCATGGTTCAGATGTCTATCGAACCCTGCCGTCTGGCCGCCAGTGTCTCGAGGCCATTGTGCGCCGACTCGTGCGCCGATTTTGCGCAGAGCGAAGGCTTCATCACCTCCAACAGCAATCTTTGCAGCAACCCCAGGCAAGATGTTAATGACCTGATTCGAGCCGACTACACCGTTTGTGGCTTGCCTGTGAAAGCTCTCGCCGGCGACTGCGTACCCGCCTCCCAGAACGAGGTCGAGAATTGCGGTTTCGGATCTAGCACGCTTGGCCTCTGCAGATATTGTGGCGCTGGAGGCATCAACTCTACAGACACCTGCTGCTACAACTCAAAAGCCGAATCACGTTGCGAAGGTGTCAAGCTCCCGCCCATCACGGCCACAGTCACTCTCACCTCTTCGACTCCGACGTCCACAGGTTCAAGTCCAACCTCAACTTCCCCTAGCGACAACGGCAACGGCGCATCCGAATCTAGCAACCGCCTAAGCGGAGGAGCCATTGCAGGTATCGTCATTGGATCTCTTGCCGGTGTTGCTATTTTGGCGCTGCTACTGTTCTTCTGCGTGCGACTGTTCCGACGACGCAGAGCTAATAGCAGCCAAGCGGGTAGCATCTTCAACCAACCTTCCCCGGCTAGAAAAACCATACCTGCCATGGTCCAGCAAAGCCAAGGCGCTCCTCAAGGATATGAAGTCCTCCCTGGTGGCCGTATTGCGCGCATGTCGGCCCTGGAAGGCCATTCTGGCGGTTCTCCCTCACATCACAACAAGAGTCTTTCGACAACTGGAGGCGGGCACCGGTCAGATAGCAGAAAGGCCACAGACCAGTCCTCATCGGACGAGTACGTCGACAGCCCTGAATTCGAACACCGAGACGCTGGATTGCGACCACCACCCATGACTGCTAGAAGACATGGATCGCTATCGAGCGGCTCTGTTCTGGGCAGCGACGGTCAGATGTCACCCCTTAGCGCGGGGCACTCTTCGCCGCAGGGCTTCGGCAGCCAACAGTCGGAGCAACTGCCATTCTTCAAGGACTACTACTCACAAGACGACATTCACCCCGGCGACAAGGTTGCCGTCTTGTGGGCTTACTCTCCCCGCGCCGGCGACGAGTTTGCTCTGGAGAGGGGCGACATGATCAAGGTCGTCGGCATCTGGGATGACGGCTGGGCCACTGGTCACATGCAAGAGCAGCGCGCCGAGGGATGGGAGGCCGCCCGAGCTGCACAAAGAGACAGCGGTGTCTCCAACTCTTCAATACGGGATCAGAGCCAAAGCCCACCTGCGCCGGCAGCCGCTGAGTTGAAGGCCTTTCCTCTTGTCTGCGTCTGCCTGCCACAGCATTGGCGCAAGACGATTGACGGGGACGGCTCGACTGACTCTGGGTCTCTTGGATCTCCTGCTGGCCAGGCAAGGTAACGCATCACGACATTTCGCTGGCTATTCTTTATCCAGTCTTGCATACGAAAGCGCATTGTTGGGTACACTTTTTGCAAACCTGCGGATAATATTCTTTTTCTGCTTCTGCGCCTTAACCCTCGCTTCTCAGCATCGTTTTCTGTTTGACGACAGCTTTTCCGAAACGATACGGTCCTGCTCCCTCTTGTGGACCTATTGCTAGCATACACCCATGTATGCTTGAAGCAGAGCTTCTCGGCATATATACGGACGAGACACGACGTGCAAAGTTTCTATTACTAATGGGGGGGGTTTCTTGCCGATTTCGATTCAGTCATTGCTTATACCCATTGCTCGGCGCTCGCAGTCGGATCTTTGTTTTCTTGTTATTCTCGACTTCCCTTTCACACACACTCTCTTTTAATTCCACGGCGCAATGAGTTGTTGCCGACACATGCACAAAAAGAAAAAGAGCCTACATAATGTCCATGGCCTGGACTTGATGACATTTGGAAAGACGGGGGACCAAAACTATTTCTTTCCTTTTTGTTTCATTCATGTATATAGAGATGCAGAATAGGCTGTGCGCCTTACTTTTTAATCGTCCGGTGTGTCGAGTTGGAAAGTGGCATTTCATCTTTAATGCACATTACACGGGGTGCGGGTTTATTCCCCCACGAATATTCCTTGACTTTTTTTCTTCACATGGTTTAGATACCAAAAGTAAATATTTATACATGGTACATGCAATTCTTTGGTTGCAAAGATTAATAAAGAGTTGCGTTTATCGTTTGACGTATGGTGGTCTTGTAAGTCAGACCTTTTATTTTGTGCCACCCTTTGGTTGCGCTCTTTTCACAGTTCTATTTAGTATATATAAGTTCTAAAAAGGCTGGAAACTTTCTGGCAAGATCCGATTTACCAGTTGAATTAACAAAACAGGTTTAGGGAACCACATTCTGTTCTTTCAGCCTTGAATTAAACTTATCGCGGTCAAAGTGAGTTGCTCAGTGGAGTGAATGCCCCTCACATCTTCGCGGCTCACGGGCTGGCTGGTGGGGTTTACTTCACTTGCTTGCCCCTTGTCCATTTCATCACTTCTCGTCCCAGCATCCGAACCAATTCAACAAGACCGCATCGCATATTTCCAGTCTACTCTACTTGTTGTATCCAGAAACACAATTCGAGATGGCAGACGACGCCGTCGATCTCAAAGCCGCCTCCGAGGCGGCCGTGGCCAAGTTTCAGCTTGAGCGAGTTCTCAACCAAGGTATGGCACTTTGTCAGGCTCCCACGCAAAAAAAAAAAAACGATCCGGATGTACAAGCCATGCCGCGCTTCTCCCCCCTCACAAGCGTTGCGTAAAACATGAATCTTTGTGATGTTCTGACGTGTCTAGACCAAGCTGGTCGCCGCACGTCCCTGGTCGGCACAGTCGACGGCGAACGCGCGCTGCTCATCGTCGAGCGCGCCCCGTTCCCGACGTCGGAGGCCTACCTCGGGCGGCTGCCGGGCTCGCTCGCGCGGCTGCAGAACCTGGGCGCCAACGACGTCTACAGCTGGCACATGGCGCGGACGGGTGCGGACGAGATGGAGGCGGGCGAATTCTACCCGGACCTCAAGATTAACCTCATCTACCCGTGCACGGAGGCGCACGTCAAGAAATACAGCAAGCAGGGGGTGCGGTTTGTGACGGAGACGCCGGCGCTGTACCGGGACAAGATCCGGCCGTATATGCAGGGCAAGCGGGAGCAGGGGCGGCTGAACTGGGTCTTCAACATCATCGAGGGGACCAAGGAGGCCGAGGACGTCATCTACAGGACGCCGCTGGGGGCGGCGGGCGACGAGGGGTTCCTGCTGCTGCCGGACCTCAACTGGGACCGGACGACGCTGGACGCGCTGCACCTGCTGGCGCTGGTCGAGCGGCGGGACCTGTGGTCGCTGCGGGACCTGAAGAAGAAGCACGTGGGGTGGCTGCGGCACATGAGGGCAAAGGTGACGGACGCGACGGTGGCGGCGTATCCTAGCATTGAGAGGGACCAGCTAAAACTCTATGTACACTACCAGCCTACGTACTATCACCTACACATCCACATTGTGCATGCGGCGCTCGAGGCGGGCGCGACGCAGGCGACGGGCAAGGCGGTGGGCCTGGACGGCATCATTGAGACGCTCGAGGTCATGGCGGGGGGCGACGAGGCGGGCATGGATGCGGTGAGCCTGACGTACACGCTGGGGGAGGCAAGCGAGCTGTGGACGCAGGTGTACGAGCCGCTCAGGGCTGCGGCTGCGGCTGCGGCTGCTACTACTGCTGCCAGGCCAGCTTCTCCACGGCCAGAACAAGATCGTTGACGGAGGAGCCGTGGGGGCAGTACCCCCATTTGCCGTTGTTGTGGATGCAGTAGACTTCATTGTCGAGGCGGATGGTGCAGCTGATGGTGACGTTGACCTGCGGGGTTGAAGGTTGGGGTTAGACAGATGGAAGAGTTGGAGAGGGAAGGTGGCTTGGGGAAGGGGAAACATACGTCGTCAGAGTGCTGAAAGCTGGTGCGCAAGAGGTCGATACCGTGCGCGCCGTCGTCGAGGGTAGCGCACTCGTTGAGCTTCTTCATGTCAATGGCATGCTCGAGGGCACAGTCCTCGATGAGGGATCGTTCGGGAATGTGCTGGTAGTCTCTGGTTAAGCACATGACGAAGCCGAGGTTGATGATAGGGTCGGGATAGAGCTCGCGCGCGCAGAGCTCGATGATGTTGCCCAGGCACTCGGGAGGGCCGTGCTTGCACTTGACGCCGTTCTCGGAGGTAAGACTAGCAATGGTTAGACATATGGGGAGGGCGAAGGAGGCATGCTGTCTTACTTCCCAATATATGATAGTTTGAAATCGACCTTATCGTGGACCTTCTCCATGGCAGGGAGGATAAGGTCTCGGAGAGCATCCTGTTGCAAAAGAGTCAGAAGGCGGCCGGCCAGTGAAGAACGGTGATGGCGTCTAGAGAATACGCACTTTTGCGTCGGGACATTTGCTCATAATGTGCGCTTCGAGAGGCACCTTGCGCCTGCTGCCGACGGCCTTGGCGGCGGTCGAGGTGGCCTCCTTGGAGAGGCGGTCGAGGCGGCCGCGGACGTCGACGTTGTAGCTTGACAGCAAGCTGTAGCCGAGGAGGACGATGAGGAGGACCGGTATCCAGAGGCGGGTGCGGCGGCGACGGGCGACGGCGGTGGTCATGTCGGCGGGGACGGCGCGGTGCAGCGGCAGGCGTCGCTTCTCATCCATGGCGAAAGGTTGCAGAAGAAGATGTTGATGGATATTTCCTTTGAGCGGAATGGAAGGGAATGATGAGATGGAAGGGCAGAGGGAGGCTCGTCGACACGATTTCGGGGGCGTTGTTGCGAAATGGCGTAATAGCTGATGCGTTCCGAGACAGCACGGCAGCCATGGTGGCTATTGCAATTTGCAGTTGGCAAGCTGAAAAGGCCTGAGACGGTTCGTTACCTAGTTTTGGCGTGCTTAGCTAATGGCCGTCAGGTGTCTCATGTCTGGTGACGTGGTACTGTAGTCTGTATGTATCAGGGTTTTTAGTTTGATCCATGCCATGGACGAGGGATGTTTATTGAAAGAATTCATTTTTATTACGGAATGCTGGCGTGAAACTCATCTCTGTCATGGACTTGGAAAAGCATCCAGCAACTCCTCTCTGGTATACAAGGACCCGAATCACGAAAGCATTGCTAGGTATGTACGCTGTGAATGGCCTGCAGAGGGGCGCGGTACCAGGTACCAAGGAAGCTGACCAAGCGGGCGACGGAGAATACGGTCGCCTTGCCCTCCCGAGATTCGCTTTCTTCACCCAAAATTGGCGAAAGTCTTTTTCTAATAAAAGAGTATTGCTATTTTCACGGCTACCTTTTACTATTTTGTACGGCTCGCTTCAAGCGCTCGTCGCGCGAGGTCACAGGCAGAACTGCCATTTATCCGGCCAGTTATGCACACATCGGCGAATTATAAGTTAGCGAGGCGGCGGTGAGTGTTGTGGCGAGGAGAAGCAGATCAGCGGAAAAAGGACGAATATAGCACTATTTTAAAAGGTACTTCTATTTTATATGATTTGCCTATAGAACGAGGTACCACACTAAAATACACTAGTAGCCACCCACATCAGCCGTACAAATAGCCATACGGAGTACTGTTCTAAAATATTGAGAGTCACTATTTTGGTTTTTCCGTAGATCATCTATTCCCACGTGTGGTATCTCGGAGCAAATCACAACCCTTTATGTCCTTTTTATCTAAGCGGAGTTGCCATGTTCGGCCCAAGGGTCATGCCGCTGAACCGAGACTGGTACCCACGTGAGCCGCAGCGATCTGTGTGCTAACCCAACACAGAACTCCCTTGTATAGATCTCGCGCGTTGACTGGTAGGAGTATGCGTTATTTAACCTATTACTAATGTTGCACGGATTTTTAGATGAGCGCCTAAACTCTCATTTGCCTAAATGTCACCTTGTCTCTTCGTGGGTCCCGTTGGTTCCGGCTAAGGCGCAGCTTAATTGTTACGTTCCTACCTCCGTAGCGTGCGCTAGCAATACCACCCTATCCCGGATGTACTAGCTATAGCATACACAGGTTGTATCATTAGTAGATTATATTCACATGCGAACACGTTTCTGAAACGATGGTATGAACTCAAAAATGAATTGCGACTGGGTAGCACGAGAACCCAGCAAGTCTACTTCGTATTGCAAAAGCCGGGTCATATTGCAAAAGCCGAGATATACTGGTATTGCAAAAGCCGAGTCCTATTACGATGCTTGTATGATTGCCACGGCCATTGTAATATCGTTAGCTGCTTGTACTTCCCGGACTATAAGATGAAGCAGAATCACACTCCTCCAAACCTTTGGATTAAGCGACCTGTCAAGCCTGATCTTCTACTATCATCACACTTTTCAACTTTTCAAGTCTCCGACTACGTCGTGCCGTGCCGATCAATTACTGCGTGAACCTCCTCCATTGCAGTTGCGGAAACAAACATGATTTTCAAGTCCTCCCTCGCCACTTTTGCTTTACTCTTCCTGAGAGTGACGAAAGGTGATGAAGAGCCATGGACACGCCAGTTATCAGGCAATGTATATACTAAATGAACATTGCCTCACGTTTTATAGCTAATGATGTTCTCAGGAAGTATGTAGTCCGAAGAATCAAGCGACTGTACTAATCGAAGAGTCAACATAGGACGTAAGTTCCTGCTGCCTTGGCTTACACTATCATGGCAAGGCTAACAATCGCACTCATTAAGCTGGTATGCTCCTGATCTAAGCGTTCTTGACTCACTCTTTATGTTCCGCGCAGCTTATCATTCATACAGGGTGTAAGTTGATGTGACCTGAAGGTTCGAATGAGTAGCTTACTCGATCATGTCATCATGTCGCAGGTGGTAAGTCGGGCTCGCAAAGCTTGAGCACAGCATAACAGAATCAGAAGATTCGCAGCAGCAGAAATAAATACTGATTTTCGCTTAGGACTCGAACGTTTATGTGGCTAATACCCTAAAAAACGATATCTTCGTCATGGCAGGCTTGGAGCGGAATTGGAAGATTGCTGATGCTGTCACGGACGGAGCTGCTCTCATTGCTACAGCTCTACTCTTTCCACCAGCCTTGGCTGGTCTCGGCGTCGAACTACCCGCAACGGTGGCAGGAGTCGCAGACCTTTTTCAGTATGTGAAGTTCGCTGCTAATGTCGTCACAGTGGGTAAATTTGCACCACAGGTTGGAACAGAATCCCACGCCATGATTGAAGCATTCAAGAACGCCTCCGTCAAGATCGCCTCTAAGAAGGACGAGGATGCCTATAGCGAGGGATTTCTAAAGACATATCTTACACCCTCCGGCTACGCGGGAATGGCAGGTGCAAAAACTGTCTCCATCCTTATATATGACACCAAGACAAAACGGTCGGCAAAATTTTCTACTGGGCCAGACGAGTCATGGATTGTCCAGGACAAGCAGATTGTACGCTCCAAATACGGGAGCATATGGCAACCCGACACATCGAAACCAAAGATTAATTGGGTACTTTAAAAACCCACGAAGCTGGAAGTAGTGGAAGACTCACCTCACATGTCAATCATTTGAGTCTCTGCCATAAGTTTGTATGACTGGGAACGCGACACTACGAGCAATCTGACAGTTTTAATAGGCCGATCAGCAAGAAATCAGCCACAGTCTGCAATGACTCTGCAACAATCTCGAATGCAGAGACATTCTTCGTTTTAATATCTTTCTATGAGGTGGAGGAGGTTCTGAGCTCGACATGGGTTTTTCCTGAACTATTGAGGTTTCCCCATGTACTAAGTGCGAATGCAGAGCTAGTTTATAATAAAATCAGTCATTACTTGATGCGAACAAGAATTATACTGGCGTTTGTAGTACTTTAGTCTGTAGCAGTCGATTCTTCTTTTGGAACGATCAGCCCGGAATTTCTGTCTGGCATTAAATATTTGCCCCTGGTTCTAAAGTAGCTGGACAGCTTTTACAGGATGATAAATTGAGCCCTGGATAAGAAGCTTTAATCTCGTAGTAAGGCCTTCATAGTACGGGTTATTGTGTAGTTTCTGTGATATCTTTTACTAGTTGGCGAATTGCTTCTTTCTTGAGCGACACGAGCTTGTTTCCGCAAGAGATGAAGCAGCTCGGACGATTAATACTTTGGAATAGTAAGCGAGGAGAGGCGTGTGCGGTCATCTATCAAAGGGACAGATCAAGCCAGCAAGCTACTCTGACGAGGCGGAGAACATGGGCATTTTGAGCTGAATTACGAAGTGATAGAATCCTGGGACAAGGTCGACCCAGATTTAATCCTCGGAATCGAAAACGAGCAGCTACAAGCAGTCGTCAAACAAAACGGTGATGCCATCTACCACTTACGTTTGCCAGGGGAGGTTATCGATCCAATTTCTGCGCGGCAGCTACGACAGGAAGCATTCGTGGGAGAAGAGGTCTGATGAAAGGGTCTTGTTGTTGGTTCCTCATCCATTTATTGTTGAAGAGTCAGCGTTGGATAACAGAGGGTTTCGGAGTTGTTGAGTTAATTGACACGAAATTCAGGTATTGTTGTTGTTGTTGTTGAGGCTATCTAGGGTCAATTTTCAAATAAAGGAAGGTGGGGCGAACTGGACCAATCAAAGGTCGGTGTTTGAGGGCTCCACTTAGGCCGCCCGAGGTGTACCCGTAATGCCTGAGGCACCTAATTGATTCGCTGCTTCAATCTACAAAAAAAAAGTAGTGTGCGACTGAAGCGAGTCTGGCAAAAGCGGCATGGGCGGATTACTGGTATGATGGTATCTCAGAGTTAGCTCGAGGTACACGGTCAAACGGGTCAAACGGTCGAGGCCATCAAGTTTAAAACGGGGCCACCGACTTGCCGCCAGCAGACCAATCAATCAATACATAATACATGACCCGTCGCACGCCGCTGTTTGATATTAATTTGCCTCGTCTAGAGTAATTACATCTGTTACAACTTTGACAAGATTGTAACCAAGCCATTCGTACTTGGTTATCACGTACTTGTATGTCATGGTTGCCTTGCCGCCTTGCCGCCTTGCCGTTGTGCGTTGTGGCACAGGACTTGGACTCGTCGGCCTGACAACCTTGGGCATCCAACTAGGCCATCTGATCTGCCTCATCCAACAAGGCTTGTACCGGAGATGATCCCCCTTTACTCCGTACTCAGTACTTACTGAGCAAACACAAAGCACAGGCGAGCGGTCCAATCGCAGCCCAGCAACAACCACCCTTCCCCCGCGCTGCATCTTGTCCCTCCAAGAAACGTTGCACTCGAGGAGAGGGGTGATGCAAGGCGGCGATACGTATCCCGCAATAGGTATCTCGGCTGGCCACTCTCGGCTGCGGCCTTTGTGTGATTGCCTCGATGACCTTCTCTATCCAGCTTTCCGTGCCGGCTCACACTCCACTTGGACTTGGCCAGCGGTACGCCGTGCTGTTTCTTGCGGGGAAGGGCTTGGCCTCGAAGAGAACGAATAATAACCATCGACATTGGTGCCACAAGGCGCTTTTTAAACACCCCTGGACCTCAGTTACCATCCATCCATCATATAAGAGAGACTTGTTGCTCGGTGCACCATCCTTTTGGCCTCGCGCCAGGCTCGGTACACATCTTCACATGACACGTCGCTATCACTGGTACGGCTTGTTGGACGGCGTCTGTACTTTTATGGGGACACGTACGTACCAATCATCACCATCGCACACTTATTTACCTCCGACTCCGTAACGACCCATGCTTCATCCTCCCTCTGCTCTCAACCCTGGCGCATTTCGAGCCTTGAAATTCCAGTCTGCAACTCTGCTGCCTTGCGTGACCCCCGCGGCCAGCATCGTCTCTGCCCCGAGTCTCTGCCCCGAGTCGTCTTGTCTGTCAACATGAATAATGAACCGCGCCACACGCAGCCTTGAACACGTACACGACTCACATCCAAAAAGGCCCGTCATGGCTGCGACGCAAGATGCACTTTTGGAGAAATTCCTTGAGCCTATTCAAATCGACTTGGAGACTTGCCATGCTTTGACCACCGGCTTCTACGACTGCTTCAAGGCGCTGGCGGCTAATCCCACCGACCAGTTCCTCCCAACGCCCATATCTGATGCCATCCTGCGGCCTATTGTCGACACTGCCTGTGAAAGGTGAGTTGACTGTAACTGTATAAAAAATTCACATCTGACAAGCTACAGAAATCTCGCCATTGACATGTAAGAATGCCACGCGACCTTGGCTACTTCGCCGTCACTAATCGCACAACAGTGGCGGAACTAATCTCAGAGTCGGCTTCATCGAGCTTCTTGGAAAGCATGGCGAGACCAAGATGAAAGGCGCCAATGGCGTCAACGGAATCAACGGAATCAACGGGACTGCCCATACAAATGGCACGAGTGCGCCGCCACCCCGCATTCGACGTCTTTTTGAAAAGTCATGGCCTATTGATGACCAACTCAAAAACGACAACGCAGATGCCCTCTTTCTCTGGATAGGCAAGCATATCGGCAAGGTTATCGGCGAGGCGTACGAGGAGCTTGGTCTATCCAACAGCGAGCCACTTCCCATGGGTGTGACTTTTAGCTTTCCGTCTCAGCAGCATTCTCTCGCTGAAGCGACTGTGACATCCATGGGCAAGGGCTTCACCATTGCACCCAATACCGATCTTGGAGTCAGCCTTGAAAGGGGATACGCTGAATCCAAACCGGTTCAACTGCCGGATATTAAAGTAACCGCCATCTCAAATGACTCTGTGTCAACTCTCGTCTCGTTTATTTACAACTTTGGCGGAACCGCACACCAACGCGCTAGCATGGGCCTGATTTTAGGAACCGGCTCTAATGCGACAGTGCCACTGAGACTGAGTCTGTTACACCGAAGCAAATGGCCCAGAAATATTAATGTCCTAGATGGCGAGAGCCTCAGCGATGCCAAAATCGCCGTCAACACCGAGTGGAGTATCAACGGTACGGCGCCCCCAATGCGGAAACTCGGTCTCATTACATCTTGGGACGACCAGCTCTCCACACAGACGGAAATTCCTGGCTTTCAGCCGCTAGAGTACATGTCATCCGGACGCTATCTAGGTGAGCTTGGACGCATCATGCTGGTGGATTACATGGTCAACACGCTGTGCATTGCCCGAAAGACGCTGCCTCTCGCCTTGCTTCAACGACATGGGCTCTCGACGACATTTCTGAGCCATTTTAAGCCTCTTGAACATGGCAAGCTTCTCGCTAGCCTTCGTGCTGAGCTGCCCGAATCAACAGGAAAAGACGGCTTCCTCTGGACGGAACGCCTCGCCGAGGCGCTGTACAGAATTGCCAAGGCAATCGAGGTTCGCGCTGCTGGCATCATTGCCGCGGGCACCCTGGCACTCTTGACGCTCTCCGAAGAGCTGCCAGTCAATGCGACAGAGGCAGCGGCGACACCCAAGGAGCTCGGCGTGGGATACACGGGCGGCTGCATCGTGCACTTTCAGGATTACCTACAGGATTGCCAGCGCTTCATCGATGAGCTTGTTCAGAAGCGTTTCGGCAAGACGGGGACGCTCCGGGTCGTGTTGAGCCCCTGCCACGACGGCGGCATCACGGGGGCCGGCATCCTGGTGTCTGCGGCGTCGGTCAGCACAACGACGGAGGCGGCGTAGTGGTGTCAAGGCTATTCTAGAGTACTAGCACAGGGACGTGAGGGACTGATGTTGGTTTTGCATACAAGGATAGACGGTATACGGTATATACGCACTGCATCATTGTTAGACATTGGCAACTGGCTTTGACTCTGTAGAGGGAGGACTGTCCTCGTCATATAATGGCTGAGAAACAGCAGACGCAATGTGTGAGTATCATGCCGGCCACTCTACTGGATTCGTGTATAGAAATTATTGGACTTGACCGGCAGCCGCGAGCTGTTTACGCCATTGACGAGATCAAGCTCTTGATAGGGACGAGGTCTCGGCCTTGGAGCTAAGACGCGGCGGCGAATGTGGTTGTATAAAAAGGTCAGGCAAACGCATGGAAGCAATTTTCCGTCGTCATCTCGCCACTTACAGAGTGTGCCACTAACGCGCGATACACATTCCGTTACTCTTTACTAAGTTTGAAAGCCTTGTTGTAGGCTGGTTTCTTGTTCCGCAAGTTTTCCTGAAAGCCTTGCCATTCATGCACGCTAGTTTCATTGTTCCTTGTTTCGTGTTTCTGACCAGGTCGACCAACTTGTTTGTCCATCTCAAGTTCTAGACTCGTAGCATTGCCACCTTGACTTGTAAATAGAGACTGCAGGCCAAGTAGAGGAGGGTACTTGGCAAAGTGCTTCAAAGACGCTCACGCTTGAACAGAGAGCCCTGGAATCTGCACCGTCATCTCCTTGAGCACGCGGGGCGTGTCCATGCCGTCCTTGGCACCCAGCTTCTCCATGATGGCCTCGACGGGCTCCCCGGCCAACGTGTAGCCCGTGTCGCTGGCGTCGACGTAGGCGTCGATGCCGGCTCCCTCGCGCGGAAACTGCTGCATGAGCTCCTTGTGGGCCTTGAGCGCCTCGCACATTTCCTCGTGGCTCACGTCGTTGAGGAAGACGCAGTCGCCCATGGGGCTCACGGGCACGGCGGCGCGCAGCTTGCCGTTGCGCGTCTTGAGGATGGCGGCCGTGGCGTCGGCGAGCAGCGCCTCGTCAAAGTCGGCGTGGTCCATGGACAGGCCGGCGCGGGAGAAGAGGCGGAGGAGCCGCAGGTGGTCGGCCTGGGAGAGCTTGCCGCGGATGAAGCTGAGCGTGGCGGAAAAGGCCATGTCGACGGAGATGGCGTGGCCGTGACGGAGAGGAGGGTCCGGGACGAGCTCGTGCGTGGGTGACCAACTTTTTGATGCGAGTTAGTCATGTATCATTAGACCGAGGCCATTGTTTCTTACGTGTGTCCGTATGCAATGACGCGGTCAAGCATGATTTCGTGCAGGTTGGGCGTCTCGAGCTTGAGCATCTCATGGATGCCAGCTCGGCAGATTTTATCCGCAGCCACCTTGACGTTGGCATTGGACGAGCCAAGCCTGCCAAAGGCGGTGCGGATGAGATCCTCGCAATACTCGTCGAGGAGATCAAACGTCTTCTTGTGCGCGCACGAGGATATCTTGATGAGCTCAGCGAAACCGTTGCGAATTTGGGCCTCGGGCAGGGTCTTGAGAAAAGTAAAGTCGAGAAACGTCTTGGCAGGGGCGTGGTATGCTCCCAGACGGTTCTTGTAGTTGCCGTAGTTGACGGCGACCTTGATGGAGACGGACGCGTCGATGAGTCCAATGACGGTGGTCGGTACACGGATGTAGTTTGTGTTTCGGCGATATGCAGCGCAGGCAAAGCTGTCATGTTTTGTCAGTTTCACTGGGTCATGCCGGAGACTGACTTTTTGCATGGCACTCACCCAGCCACATCAGTGACGAGACCGCCGCCCACAACCAGGACAGGCTCTTTGCGGTACACGCCAAACTCGGTCATGGAGTCTACGATGCTGAGCATTGTTTCCATGCTCTTTGCCTTTTCGCCAATCATGGTTCTGTGGACCTTGAGATGGACGCCATAGTGTTCAAAGTACTGCTGAATCTGCTGCCCGTAGAGGTTGTAAATGTTCAGGTCCATGATGGCCAGGCAACGGCTCCAGGGCTTGTAGTTTTCTGCCAACTGAGGGTGTGAGACGTTGAAGACTCCATCGAGGAATTCAAAGTCGTATTCGATTTTTTCATAGCCACAAACCGCGAAGCCATTGCTCGTTGGCTCAACGGACGCCTTGAAGTCTGACATACTGAGTTGCTTGGTAGGTTTCGCTATTCACGATGCAAAGATGTGGTGTTTGGTAGAATGGGGACTGCGTGACAAAGTTTTTATTTTCTATCAATTCGCAAGCGGATGCGGCTGCAATTTGAAGTCGAGCATGTACATGCTCTTGCACGCAGAAGCAACGTTTGGGCCAAGTCAATTGGAACCAAGCGATCATTGGAGTCTATTTTGCCTTCCAAGATCGGTAAAGATGCAAAGTCTAAACGGAGCCGTTTCCGAAGCCTGTGGGGTCTTGATGCGTCCGATCATGGACATGGGCTACTCGATATTTTGCCCTCATGTGCATACAGGATGAAGGATGCTGATCTATCTGTCTTATTGTTGACGTCGTGTGGACGCCATGGGCCATGTACCAAATGCAGCCCAAAGTTTGGCGCACACCAAAATGTCCCAAAAATAAACCTTTTTTTTTATCGTGACAAGAAAAGGCTGCAAGTCAACCCGTCATCAGTCAACGCTTGCGTGTTGACGGACTGAGACAGCGGCACATTTTCCATCGACGTGGCGCCGTTTAAAACGGGACGGGTGGTGTGGACCCAAAGACGTCCCATCTCGGGACAAGTCAACCAACCGCTTCACACCACCTGCGCTCGCGGACTGTCACTTGGTTGTAGCCGGGATGAAGAGGAGGAGACGAATTGTTGGGGATCGGGAAAGAATGCAAATGGACGCGTCATTCATCACATGGGAGACGGGTCCGTCGATGCAAGGCGGCGCAGTGGACGACAAGGTGTGATTGGGGGGGGTCGCGAGACACGCGGTTGAGGGGACAAGACGCGCTCTAAAACGCGGTGCGTGATTGCTGGAAAGCATCTCTCTTCTGTCACCAGGAGACTTGAATCGCTGGGAAAACAACATCTTTTCATCGTTTGCAGATTGACCATGTCGCCTGCTGCCAGTTTCGACCCCTCCAAGGCATATGCTCAGCAGGAGGAGGTGTTTTTCAACGACGGGCGAGAAGCACAGCTACTTGACCATGTCCAGTCGCGGCCAGACATTGAGACATTGCGAGGCTCTCCTCAGAAAGTCCTTGCCGCTATTGACGAGTTTGGACGCCAGGAAAAGTACCTGATGAATGTTGGCGAGGACAAAGGAGCCATAGTCACCAAGGTGATTCGCGAGACACACCCAAAAGTCATGGTAAGGCCACACACACACGCAAGTTTTTACTACACACCGAACCCTGGAAGGCTCATTATAGTGGTCATGTAGGTTGAGCTCGGCGGCTACGTCGGATACTCGGCCATTCTCTTTGGCAACGCAGCCCGCGCCGCCGGCGCCCACGCATACATTTGCCTGGAGCGCAGCGCCGCGTTTGCCGCTGTTGCGCGGGCCCTCATCGACCTTGCCGGCCTGGGCTCCTTTGTCGAAATCGTCGTCGGCCCCAGCAGCGACTCGCTGCGCGCGCTGCACGCGTCGGGCCGGCTGTCGCGCATTGACGTGCTGTTCCTGGACCACTACAAGCCCGCGTACCTGCCCGACCTGCAGCTGTGCGAGCAGCTGGGGCTCGTGGCGAGCGGCGCCGTTATTGTGGCGGACAATGTCATCAAGCCGGGAAATCCGCCGTACCTGGCATACGTGAGGAGCAGTGTAGAGAGCAAGAAGCGGGCGGCAGCGGCAGCGGCGGCAGCGGCGTGTGCGTCGACAGACGACGACGGTGGTGGTGGTGGTGGTGCGGTGGTGGTGCGGGGGAATCCGGAGCTCGTCTACGAAAGCGAGCTGGTTCAGAGCTTTGAGCCAACTGGCATCCCGGTGAGTTGTGAATTTTAAAAGAGGTTTGTAATGACTGTAGATGCTGATTATTTCCAGGACGGCGTTGAAATTACCATTTGTGTCGGATGATTGCCCTTGCTAAATCGCCCAAACTCGTATGAGGGCTGTAGACTAGAGGCAGTACTAGAATGAAAGATGGATATTTTGAACTAGATTGATGTGATTGAATGCAAATTTAGCAGCACCTTGCCGTGGTACGTTGGAGTTGATGGCATCATGCAATCCCGCATGTAGTAGGCTAGTGAGTTGCTTATTGCGCCATCTTTTTAGTTTTGTTGTGCATCTACCTCCATAATTCACCCCATAATAGACTAGCATCTGCAAAATATCGAAAAGTCGTTTATTCCATGTTGGGTTTTCACTGCATAACATCGAAATGTATTGGGTGGGCGGGGATCCGAGGCCAAACCCGAGGTCGGCGATGACGCCTACACTTTCTACGCACAAATACAAGGACTCGTGCATATGCGCGCACCTTGACAAGTGGTTGAGCATGTTTTACATTGTCAGAAAAGAATGAGCACTGTCTACAATGAAGCAATCAAATGCCAAGCATGCTTTTCAAAATGCGTTTCTTCTCTGTCTTAGCTTGTGCCTGGCTCCTGCCACTACTGCCGTCATCTTGGCAGTGTCCATCTATAATTTTCTGTGGAATCAAAAAGACCGACTTGAACAATCGCATTCAAGGAAGAGGATCTTGGTCACGGGGGTTTCCATGTCAAAGGGCATGGAACTTGCGCGTCTGTTTCATCAACGGGGTCATGTCGTGATTGGAGCCGACGTTGACGGCTTGGCTTGCGGCCGTGTGTCGCGCGCCGTCTGTACCTTTTACCATTTACCGGCTGCTGCTTCAGATGTGAGCACGCAGACGGTCGAGCCCTCGGAATACGCAAAAGCCTTGCTGCGCATTGTCAAGACTGAAAACATTGACCTGTGGGTGTCCGTATCGGGCGTCAGCTCTGCATTACAAGATTCCAGCGCCAAGCATGTAATCGAACAGCGCACCAAAGCGAGAGCCATTCAATTTGACTCGCAGCATGTGAAAATCTTGGATGATAAAGATGCATTCATCGACCATGTGCGAAAGCAAGGCCTCAAGGTCCCCGACAGCCGTCGAATCGACAACAAGGATGAGCTAATCTCGTTCCTCCGCAGTCGCAGCAGCCTTTCCTGGAAACCGGAGACGGCGCTGTACTTGATCAAGCCCGTGGGGGTAAATGATGCGGCGAGACTTGACATGCCTCTTTTGCCTCTTGCCACCGAAAGGGAGACACTGGCTCGCATCGATGCGCTCAACTTCCACAAGGTTTCTTCATTCATTGCACAAGAGTTCATTCAGGGCGATGAATACTGTACCCATTCCTTGGTAATTCGCGGGCGCGTCAGGGCTTTTGTCGCTTGCCAGTCTGCCGATGTGTTGATGCACTACGCAGCGTTGCCGCGAAATTCAACGCTGAGCGACTCGATGCGTCGATTCACCATGGCCGTTGCGGAGCACGCCGGAGAGGGCTTCACGGGACATTTGAGCTTTGACTTGATGGTCAAGCCTTGCGAGGGAAGCTCCGGCAAAGAGACGGAACAAATCTACCCCATCGAGTGCAATCCCAGAGTACACACGGCTGTTGTCCTGTTTCGGAATACTCCGCAGCTTGTCGACCGCTATCTCTCGGTCCTTGAACCAGACGTCGACGCAGATGACGACGACATCTTGTACCCGCAGCATGTGCAGCGATACTACTGGATTGGGCAAGACTTGGTTGAACAGGTGTTTGCCCCGGTATATCGACTGTTTTGCAATGGAATGACCAACATCAACGATGTTGTTTTGCAATTCGCATTGTTTGTCGAGCATGTTCTGTATTGGAAGGATGGCACATTTGTGGTCTGGGATCCCTGGCCATTTTGGTGGTTATATCATGTTCAATGGCCCGCGCGATTGACCAACTGCTTGATGCGAGGGAAAAGGTGGGAGCGAGCCAACGTGAGTACCGGGAAAATGTTTCAAGTTTCCTAGTCTTGGTGTGCAGTTACATTGAGCCTTTCATTTCTGCTACATGGCGCGTCGTCCCATGTTGCGCCACCACGCCGTAAGGTCTCACTCACCCTACAACCCAAGGAGCCTCTTTGTCAACGATTGGCTCCTACGGTCTGTTCAACAACAATCTCATGGCCAAGCGGCATGTTACACTTGTGGGATGCAAAATGGCATAGAATCTTCCCGAGACAATGTGCCGGTGCTTGTTCCAATACCCGACGAATGACGCATCTCCTGCTTTTATCCCAATCCACTACCAGTCCTTCCCGCCGCCGAGTCGGGAAAACTGAGGAGTCAAAAAAGAAAATATTTTCTTCTTCATTGACGAAACGAGGCGTGTGGAGTTTTGCTCCCAGCTAGCAATACCGCGGCGAAATGACGAGCTTTCAAGCGCTAGCGCTGCCTCGTTGGCTGGACGAGGCTGAGAGGCTGAGAGGAGACAACTTGGGTGTAGATACGAAGCAATTTCTCCATTCATGGCAGGGGCTATCTATAATGATTCAACTGTTAATGGTACGTGCTGCCGGTACTCATGTATGTCTAGATAACCACAACGCCACAATGCTCTAGTTGAATGTACGTTTCCCGTTCCGAGGGCGGGGGCTTATTACTGCGTGACTGCATCCCAAGGCTGACCAATCCAACCTTTTGGAACTTGTGGCACGTAATACTTGCCAAGATGCTCAGCTGCAAGTAATAAGAGATGCTGCGGCCCGGTACACCACGGACTATATCTTTATATCCCTTCTTTCCCGGGTCTGTTTCTGGACTCTTGCGTCCGGTATCGGGGGATTTTCTGATATTGGAACCCCGCGCTCTCAAGTTCGGCTCACGACTTGACTCTAGCATGGCGCCGCCGCCGACTACTACTACTACTACTACTACTACTACTACTACTACTGCCATTTCCTCGCAGCGACAACAGCACGTCGTAATGGACGAGCCCCCATCCCGGCCCTCGGAATCCGTTTCCCAGTCGCCGCTGCAGGCGACGACGATGATGATGCCGCTCCTCGACGCCGAGCCGCAGCCCGCCCTGCTGCTGCTGCCTGTCGACCAAGATGACGAGCGTAGCAACTTGAACCTCGCAAACAAGCCCGACGACAACAACAACGGTGACCAGAAATATGACAATGAGGAACCACCCCCCAGCGAGACCTCACCTCTTCTCCTCCGCGGGGGCGGCGGCGGCGACGACGCTCCTGCCACCACCACCACCACCGCACCTTCGTCTCTCTTCCTCAGCGGCGTCTCCGCCACGCGCTTCTGGCTCATCTTTTCGCAGATTCTCAGCTCCCTCTTCATCGCCTGTCTCGACAGCACCGTCATGGCCTCGTCGCACCCCGTCATCGCGTCGCATTTCCGCGCCGCCCACGCCGCGTCCTGGCTCTCCACCGCCTTCCTCCTCGCCATGACGGCCCTCCAGCCGCTGCTCGGCCGCCTCTCCGACAGCCTCGGCCGCAAGCCCCTCTTTGTCGGCGGCGTCGGCCTGCTGGCGCTCGGCACCGGTGGGTGCGCCGTCGCGCCGACGCTGGGCGCCTTTGTCGCGGCGCGGGTCGTCTGCGGGGTGGGTGCCGGCGCGGCGATTGCGCTGGGGAGCATCATCACGAGCGACTTGGTTCCGATAGAGTATGAGTTTTTTTTCCCAAAAAGCAAATTTAAAAAAAAAAAAAAAAAA